>JAJIBD010008081.1:0-66447 GCA_021461705.1 Cryptotis parvus
GAAAGAAATAACTAAGGTAATAATATGCTGATGAGAAAATGTGATAGAGGAAAAAGTCACTGAAAGTATAGTGAGGAAATTGATGTACAACATTAGATGCCTCCAACCACAGGAAGAGAGGAACAATCTAGGTGGACTGTTAGACATCACCTCCACAGAAGCAATAGAGAAAAAACACAGGAAGAGACATAGCAGCAAATAGATGTTTTTTTCTTTATCTTTTTTATCTTTTTTAACATTTTATTATACCACCGTGAGATATACAGTTACAAAGATTTCATGTTTGGGTTTTGGTCACACAGTGTTCCAGCACCCATCCCTCCACCAGTGCCCATTTCCCACCACCAATGTCCCCGATTCCCTCCCCCTTCCCATAGCCTGCCTCTATCGCAGGTTCTTTATCTCTTTCTCTCTTTTCTCTCTCTCTCTTTCTCTTTTCCTTCTCTTACACATTGTGGATTGCAATGCATACATTTAGAGGTTATTATGTGTATATTTTTGCCTGTATTCAATGCTCAGTTCTAGGTTGGTATTAGCACTTTCGACAATTATTAGCACACTGTTCCCTTCTCTGTCTTACCTAAATTCTGACTCCCACGTGTTTGTGATACTTTCCACCTTTGTAAAGGTCTCCTGATCCTTGTATCACCTGACCTTGGATATTGTTATCATAATAAGCACATATATATATACATATATATATTTATGTCATGCAAATAAATGCAGTCATTCTATATCTGTCCTTTGCCTTCTGGCTAATTTCACTCAACATGATCTTCTCCATGTCCATCCATTTATAGCAAATTTCATAACTTCATTTTTCCTAACTGCTGCATAGTTTTCCATTGTGTAGATGTGTCAAAGTTTCTTTATCCAGTCATCAGTTCTTGGGCATTCTGTTTTTTTCCAGATTCTGGCTATTGTAAATAGTGCTAATATGAAAATAAAAGTAAGGATGGAGTTTCCACTGTGTGTCAAATAGATGTTTTGTTTATTGCATTCTCTGTTTTATTTCTTTGGGTTGTTTCAGACATTTTTTTTTTTTTTTTTTTTTTAAGTATTTTATTATACCACCGTGAGATATACAAATAAAAAGATATACAATTAAAAAAGTTCATGTTTGGGTTTTGGTCATACAGTGTTTCAGCACCCGTCCCTCCACCAGTGCCCATCTCCCACCACCAACATCCCCGGTTCCCTCCCCTCTTCCCCAGCCCTGCTCCATGGCAGGTTCTTTATTTCTTTCCCTTTCTCTCTCTTTCTCTTTTCCTTCCCTTCCAGACTATGGATTACAGAACATACATTAAAAGGTTGTCATGTGTATCCTTTTGCCTCTATTTAATGCTCATTTCTAGGTTGGCATTAGTACCCTCGACTATTATTAGCACCCTGTTCCATTTTCTGTCTTACCTAAACTCTGACTCCCACACGTTTGTGATAATCTCCACCTTTGACAAGACCTCCTGATATATGTTTCACTTGACCTTGGATATTGGTATCATAATATGTACATATATATTTATGCCATGCAAATAAACGCAGTCATTCTGTATCTGTCTCTCTCCTTCTGGCTAATTTCGCTCAACATAATCTTCTCCATGTCCATCCATTTATAGGCAAATTTTATAACTTCATTTTTCCTAACAGCTGCATAGTATTCCATTGTGTAGATGTACCAAAGCTTCTTTATCCAGTCATCGATTTTCGGGCACTCTGGTTGCTTCCAGATTCTGGCTATTGTGAATAATGCTGCTATGAACATAAAAGTAGGGATGGTGTTTCCGCTGCGTATTTTTGGTTTCCCAGAGTAGATTCCCAGGAGTGGTATGGCTGGGTCAAATGGGAGTTCAAGTTCTAGTCTTTGGAGGAAAGTCCATATTGTTTTCCAGAAAGGCTGTACCAGCCGGCATTCCCACCAACAATGGATGAGTGTCCCCTTTTCCCCACATCCACGCCAGCACTTGTTGTTCTTGCTCTTTTGAATATGTGCCAGTCTCTGTGGTGTAAAGTGGTATCTCATTGTTGTTTTGATTTGCATCTCTCTGATGATTAGTGATGATGAGCATTTTTTCATATGTTTTTTGGCCATTCGAATTTCTTCCTTGCTGAAGTTTCTGTTCATTTCTTGTCCCCATTTTTTGATGGAGTTGTTTGTTTTCTTCTTGTAAAGTTCTACCAGTGCCTGATATATCCTGGATATTAACCCCTTATCAGATGGGTATTGGGTGAATATTCTTTCCCATTCTGTGGACTGCTTTTGTATCCTAGTCACTGTTTCTTTTGAGGTGCAGAAGCTTTTCAGTTTCATGTAGTCCCATATGTTTATCTTTTCTTCTAGTTGCTTTGTTAGTGATGTTTCACCTTTGAAGATGCCTTTAGCTTCAATGTCGTGGAGGGTTTTTCCTATATTTTCTTCAATGTACTTTATGGATTCAAGTCTGATATTGAGATCTTTAGTCCATTTTGATCTGATTTTTTGTGCATGGTGTTAGACACAGGTCCAAATTCATTTTTTTTACATGTTGCTGCCCAGTTTTCCCAACACCACTTGTTGAAGAGGCTTTCCTTACTCCATTTTAGACTCATTGCACCTTTATCAAAGATTAAATGATCATGTGTTTGAGGTTGGGTGTCAGGATACTCAATTCTATTCCATAGGTCCACAGGTCTGTTTTTAGTCCAATACCATGCTGTTTTAATTACTACTGCCTTGTAGTACAGTTTGAAGTTGGGAAAGGTGATGCCTCCCATCTTCTTTTTCCCGAGGATTGCTTTAGCTATCCTTGGGGTTTATTGTTCCATACAAATTTCAGGAGGCGTTTGGTCAATTTCTTTGAAGAATGTCATCGGTATCCTTATAGGGACTGCATTGAATCTGTACAGAGCTCTAGGGAGTATTACCATTTTGACAATGTTGATTCTCCCCATCCATGAACAGGGAATGTGTTTCCATTTCCTTGTGTCCTCTTTTATCTCTTGGAGCAGTGTCTTGTAGTTTTCTTTGTACAGGTCCTTTACATACTTGGGTAAGTTGATTCCTAGGTATTTGATTTTCTGTGGCACAATTGTGAATGGAATAGTTTCCTTAATATCCCTTTCTTCTGTTTTGTTATTTGTATATAGGAAAGCCACTGACTTTTGGGTGTTGATTTTGTATCCTGCCACTCTACTATATCGTCTATTGTTTCTAGGAGTTTTTTGGTAGAGAGTTTAGGGTTCTCTAGGTATAATATCATGTCATCTGCAAATAATGATAGCTTGACTTCTTCCTTGCCTATCTGGATGCCCTTGATGTCCTTTTCTTCTCTGATTGCTATGGCAAGTACTTCCAGTACTATATTGAATAAAAGAGGTGAGAGGGGGCAACCTTGTCTTGTCCCTGATCTCAGGGGAAGGCTTTCAACTTTTCCCCATTGAGAATGATGCTTGCTGTGGGCTTTTGGTAGATGGCTGTAACTATCTTGAGGAAAGTCCCTTCAATTCCCATTTTCTGGAGCGTTTTAATCATGAACGGGTGCTGGATCTTGTCAAATGCTTTTTCTGCGTCTATTGAAAGGATCATATGGTTTTTATTTTTTCTTTTATTGATATGATGTATTATGTTGATTGACTTGCGAATGTTGAACCATCCTTGCATTCCCGGGATGAATCCTACTTGGTCATGATGTATAATCTTCTTGATGAGTCAGACATTTTAAATTGTACCCCAATTTGTGGCTTTTTTTATTTCTATGAGAATGAGATCAACATTTTGGGTATAAAAAGGTATTTGGGGATTCTGATAAGATTCTGATAAGATTAGCAAATATGTGATTGCTCCTGAAGCAAATCAAAACGGGCATATAAATACAGTAAAATCTATTTTCTTACAAGATCCATATGCTAACATAGATCTTTACTAAAAAGTTTGATTTAAATGATTAAACACCAGTTACAAAATTATACTTAAAGTTCAATTAATAGAGAAATTATCGGTTCCAGAACCATGCTACATACAACATAGGCATTAATACATAAGAATAAGTATAAAAGAATGTATGAGATCATTAAAACTCAATCCAGAAACTGATTCCTTTGGGGAAAAAAAAAGAAATAAAACAAGAACATGAAGAAATTTAAGAGGACAAAATTCTACTATATATGGCACAATTATTCTCTAAACAGAAAGGAAATATAATACCACCTTCAAGACATAAAAGTGCAAAGATACTGGGTGATAATTTCATGAATAGTTATGATATACATTTCTTTATTTTTCCAAGATGTTAATGATCATTAGAATAATAATTCTGAGTACTGCATTCTGATGTTAGTTTAATATCCCTGTTTGACGTGGAACACACTGCTTGTCTTCTCTGCTCTCCAATTATTTTGTCAGCAAAATGAAGGTGTTAATATTTATCTTTGTCACTTCACACAGTGGTTGGATAAAAAGCAAAAATA
This sequence comes from Cryptotis parvus, assembly GCA_021461705.1. Classification (NCBI taxonomy): domain Eukaryota; kingdom Metazoa; phylum Chordata; class Mammalia; order Eulipotyphla; family Soricidae; genus Cryptotis; species Cryptotis parvus. Next base: position 4,444 of record JAJIBD010008081.1, read on the forward strand.
TGACTATAAAGCACATCATGTTCTAAATAGAATTAAAACAATTAAATCAAGAAAATGAATTTTCTCCTACTAAAATGTTATTTACCTATAGGAATAGGAAGAAAGAAATTAATTAAAGGCCACATAAATTAAAAATTAATGTAGTTTAACATTTTTGTTATTCTTTGTTACAGTGGAACATTCTCCTCATTGATTTTTTAATTAACACAAAGGATAAAGTTATATAAAAAATTAAAATATCCTCTCATTTTGTATTTTTAGGTGAGGACAATAGCAAGAAGACAAAGAGATCAAAGCAAGACACTAAAAGAAAAGCAGAAACAAAGAAACACATACAGAAGAATAGAACTTAACCTTTATTCCCTCTTAGAACTTAACGATCTTTTATTTCTGGTCTCTTACAGTAGATAGTGTAATGATGTGGGCAGTGCTGCTGCACCACCTATTAGATTTATCTTGCCAAATTGATCATTGCATCTACATTTTTGCTGTGATTATTTCCAGAATTAAGTGTTACTATAAGCTGTGACCTTTCTAGTCATGGACAAATAGACCCAAGAGACAACACACTAAATTACACAGAGCCCAAACATGTGGCTCAGTATCAACTACCTGCCTTATATAAATGAGGCCATGAGATAGATCGCTATCATTGCCCTGTACTGAGAAACACAATCCTTGGCCCTGTTGCTACAGTAACTGAAACCAAATGTAAAACTCTCTATATCACAATTGTAAATCTTAACTAATCTACATCAAAGGAAAGAATATAGAAGGAATGAGAGAGAAAGATCCTTTATAAAGCAGCAACTCAGTATATTCATGCAGATTATTTATTGAAATTGTTTGAATCTGTCATAGGCTAAGTATTAATATTGTCCCCATTTAGTCCAGGAATTTTCTAGCTTGGACAACATGACCCTTCATATTTTTTTCCACTAAAACATTCTAAATCCGTGTTTTATTTTTAGAGCTATAGTTTAAAGAAGGATACCCTGTTTCAGTTATACCTGAATTAACCAATCAAAATGTTGAGCTTGACCACTGACTAAAAATACATTATATAGTTTGAAAAATATAAGCCACTAAAAAATAAAGTAAAAATTTATTGCAAGTATAAGGAAGAACTACTAGAAACAAAAAATACATAGATGTTAAAGAAACAGAACTAGGAAGCAAATTATGAAGCTAATGAAACATCAACACATTTCATTGGCTTGTCCTAAACCAAGACCCTGCTTTCTTTTACAACAGTATTCTCTCCACCACAGTCATGTAAGCTCTTATGCCAGCCTTGTTCCAGAGACTTAAATCTCAAAAGAGATCAAGTAGCTGCAAAAATGTCTTCACTTGATCACTTGATTACTTGATATCCCGTTGTTCATCAATTTCCTCGAGCGGGTGCCAGTAACATTTCCATTTGACCCTATCACGTGCCAGTGTAGCCCAATGACACCTGGTTGCTTCATGATGCAAAAATGTCTTGAGCACCCGTTTTTTAAGTGAGATCTCTGGGGCGATCTCAAACAAACCAGACTGCCCAGTTAAATATTCTGGAGTTTTTGAATGGCATCTCCAAACTCTACAAAACTGACAACTCAGTAGTAACACACCACTATGGACTGGATGTAAAGTAAAAGCCAGTCCATCTCAACGAATAACAACATTAACATAGAAAGTCTACAAGACCGTTATGTCCTCATGGTGAGATACAAAATTTTTCACAAATTTTCTCCTACAGAAATATATTTTATCATCTCATTAGTCATTCAGTAATAACAAGCAATGTATAATAAATTATTATGGGCCTGCTACAGGGTCGGGATTGAAGGTTGGTTGGAAAAATAGAGACAATTAGAGAGAAGGTGACAGTTTTGGTGGGACTGGTGTTGAAATGTTGAGCGCCTGTAACAAATCTACCATGTATAACTACATAAAATATAGTGTTTAACTAAAATGGGGACTATATTCCAGGTTCCCAGAAAATTTTCATGTTCTTAGAAATTTTTAGAAATTCACAATGGTGTTCACTACAATGACATAGGTTTATCTACCTTAAGCAGCTATACATGCACAAATCCTGCTCTGGGCCACTAGAGATAGATTATTACCACTATCAGCTTTGTGGTGCTCACTTTACAACATTCATAATTCTCCCACAGGCTCAGGACTAAAGGTCCCAAGGCTACCAACGTCAACTATCCAAAGTGATGCTATCCACTAGATTCCTCTGTATGCCCAACACACATTTTGAGCAAACAAATTTAAAGGCAGTATTTTTATACTACTTTTTCAACAGAGTGCTTCTTATAGTACCATGCTTGTGATGGGGAATACAAAATTTTGCCAAGACAAACTTGGTAAGTGCTTATTGATAGGGGTCAGAGCAAACTTTCCCTCCAAATTATACCATTTTGGCATAGTTATTATTTTGAACCAAAGTTTCTTAAGAATAAACTCATATAAAAATAAAACACAGGGGCCGGAGTGATAGCCCAGCGAGTAGGGTGTTTGCCTTGCACACGGCCGGCCCTTGCAGGCCTGGGTTAGATCCCCGGCATCCCATATGGTCCCCGAGCACCGCGGGAAGTAATTCCTGAGTGCAGAGCCAGGAGAAACCCCTGAGCATTGCTGGGTGTGACCCAAAAAAGCAAAAAAATAATAATAATAGTAATAATAAAATAAAATAAAAATAATAATAAAATAAATAATAAAAAAATAAAAATAAAAAATAATTTAAAAAGCACCTATTGTAACACTTATCCCTGAAAACATATGATTTGATTTCTCCATGTGAAAAAGCTCTTATTTTTTTTAACTGAAGGATAGGCTCCTTTCCACCAGAAAAAGAGGAATTTAGATCAATTAATATAAATTTATTAAATCTTAGCTAATCTACACAAAAATATTCCTCTCAATTTTTCTTTGTCCAAGGGAGCCTAAAATTAAAGCTCTGATCACTTCTCTAGATTACATATCTGGGGGTACTCCATTTATAAAATTTGTTTTTACTTCTTCTGTTATTTTATGACATTATTTTAGACCACCTAAAAGAATCTAGAAGAGAAAATAATGTTTTGTCCCTAACTAGAGTGAAAATAGCTGCATTTTAGTGAAAATTTCGAGCATTTGTGCATTCTTTAAAATTTTATTCAAGTCCCATGATTCGTGTTTTTCTTTATCATCACAAGTCAAGGAAACAGGCAATTTTACTATGACCACTTCACAGAACGCTACAGTAAACTGCATAAGTGCCACTCAAAAATTGCAAGCCCTACTCCCTGGAACCCACACATATTACTAATTTTATAAAGCAAAAGAGACTTAACCAACCCAAAGAAGTCAAGGTGTTGACATGAGGAAGTTATCCTAAGTAGATCATACTAAGGAAGTATTAGAGAGAGAAACAGAAACAGTAAAACAGAGAATTCTAAAGACAGACTCAGAACTTGGAATGATACTGCCAAAATCCAAAGACTCATAAAAGTGCCAGCAATAACCAGAAACTAAATGGGGCATGGAAACAGATGTACACAAAAGGTTTCCTAAGGGAACTTCCTACCATCACTTTGACTGTAGAATGCTGACCTCCAGAACTGTGAGAAAATTTTACCATGCCAACTACAGGAAACTTATACAGGAAACTTACATGGGTATGGAATTGAAGCTTAGTGATGTCATTTTGTCAAATGAATTCAAACATTTAGAAATTTGCAGAACTAGGGTTTAAACTCATGGAATATTTACAGTATTCTCTCTTAACTACTAGGGTCAGATACACTATCTATAGCTTCTGAGCAACAAATCTGTGATTGTGTCCTATTATCACAAAGAATGTTTCATTAAAAGGACTTATTATAGAGATTTTACTGTGAATAGAGTGACAGGTGGCTGACCTGTGTTTGATCCAGATACCACACATGGTCTCCCAAGCCCCACCAGGAGTGATCCCTGAGCGCAGAGACAAGAGTAAGTCCTGAGCACTGTAGGATTTAGCACAAAAGCGAATCAAAAGGCTTATCTGGGAGCTCTTTACTTCTTACTGACCCTTTGTGGGTTTCTGTCCTTTCCTTCCACCAAATGAAAATCCTTATGAAATAAGCTCTTAGAAATCAATTTCTGGGCAGGAGTGATAGCACAGCAGATAGAGCATTTGCCTTGCACACGGCTGACCCAGGTTCATCTTGGCGTCCCAGATGGTCCCCCAAACACCACCAGGAGTAATTCCTGAGCAAATATCCAGGAGTAACCCCTGAGCATCGCTTGGTGATATCCCCAAAAAAAAGAAAAAAAAGAAATAAATTTCTAGTGGGCCCACCAACATTTTCATAATTAATTCAAGAGAAAAATGTCAAAGAATAATGTCTTATAGTCACATTAACTGTCAAAAAATATCTTGAAGATTCTAAATTTAAAAATCCATAGTAAGATAAATACTAAAAATAAAATAAAAGTCTATGAAATAGTTACAAACTAAGCTGTTAAATCTAGATAATTTCTTCAATATTGAATTTTACACATACATGTAAATATATGAGTACAACAGAAGCATAATATTTATATGCATCTCATACATATAATATCTCACTTGCAATGAAATTTTTTATGGTATGTTTATTTCCACTTTTCAATTCCATGTGCTGACCATATTTTTCAAATAGCATCACTGAAATAGTCACTATTCAGAAACATTTCTGATAAAACTTTGCATAATGGGAACCACATTTACATTGTTGTGAACACAAAGCTGATAAGAGGGGCCTTGCTAGAATAACATTCAATTTGGTGAAACATTAGGAAAATAAGAATAATAGTTCAATACTTCTGAATCTAATTGCTTCTGTATGCAATGTTGCAGCACACAGATATTTCTGATTTCATACATCATTTATGGCTTCTACCACAGTTCTACAAAGCCAATAAAAATGATCTGTTCACATCAGCAGCATATGGATTTTGTTTTCCTATTGGTCATTGTTATTTCTGTTTAAGCATTTTCTAAAATGCCTTGTATGTTTATAAATAATGCTGGTAATTTTTTAAAAAAATACTTTCTGACAGTTTCACCTTGACCGAGACTCCCCTATGGTTGCTTCTCTACTTCCTATCTTCTCTAACCTATTCCTTTGCTTTTTTTTGTTTTAGGGGCCACACTCTATACTACTCAGAAGTTACTTCTGTCTCTGTACTCAGGGGAGTGCTTGGAGGACCATATGTTGTGGCCAGGATCTAACTCAAGTTCAGTACATGCAAAAGCAAAGGCCCTAGCTGCTGTATTATCTCTCCAGCTCATTCTCCCTCTCTTTACACAAAAGAGGTTTTTAAGCCAAGTGTCCCCTTTTTACTATGTATGTGCTTGGTTTCCTAGCAACCACGATAACATTTATGACCTGAAATATCACTTGTACTCATAAATATCTCCTACATTCAATCATCAAAAACAATACACATACACAAACACACACGCACACACAGACGATACATACACAATACATCATTAAATTATTATAGAGAACTAAATACAAGCTTATCATGATAATAGCACAGCAGCACACCTAATGATTAAGAATAGTGGGTCTTTTCCACTAAAAACAAATAAAAATAAAGACTAACATCCTATAAATACTATTAAGGATAATAAGCCACTATTAATTTAGCATTGTTCTGAAGTAACTAACCAATACAATTAGGCAACACATAGAAATGAGATATAGAAAAAATTGTGAAGGAAAAGGTAAAATTATCATTCCTTCAGGTGATGTGATTCATCAGGAAAACTGTGTTTCATAAAGCCAGACACATTCATGCCTTTCATTTTCTGATTGTAACCGGCAAGCTGACATGACAAAAACTGACATAACTGGAAAACAACTATATTGTGTGCTGAAAAACTACTAAACAATGAGATTATTGAATTAGATGACTGGGGAAGTAGTATACACCAAAAAAAAAACTTTCATGTATAAACCAACATTAAGTAGAGCATGTAATTGTTAAAAGCACTCAATTTACAAGAGCAACAGAAGCTTGTAATGTTTAGGAATGACCCTAATATTGAAGATCACTATAAGGCTTCTGGGTTCTGATCCAGCAGCCAAGGAGCTTGGAATAACACCAAGGTGCTAAAATGCTTAACAAACTGGAAAAAAAAATATTTTTTTCATGAAAAAAAATTTTTTTTCAGCACCAAGAGCCACACCTGGGGGCTCACATGTAAGCTGCTGATCTACATCCTCTAACCCTAAAACCAACATCTCTCTTCCAGATCTATTTTAGAAGGAAACTTATGGTATAACTTGTTTCTTAAAAAAATTATAGTTACATACAGAAAAATAAACACAATTTAAAATTTCAGGATAAGAAATATTCCCCCAAAACATAAAAATAAGATATAAATACCTAAACTCTAACTGAATAATTTTTTAAAGTCCAATATGGAAAATTGTGAGAATTAAAATCTCAACAGATTCAACAGGACAGAAAAAAAAAAAGAAAAAGGATATGCCCTTAGACCATCCAGGCTGAGAAGGGTCAAAACAATCATTTTCAATACACCAGAGTAGTCCATTCTTAAAAAAACTTGTCTCCAAGATAAACTATTGTCCCAGCCCCTAACCTTACACACTATCAGAGCCTAAACCTCCTTTTAAAAAAAGGAGAAATAACCAATGACAGAACTTCCTAAAGATAGATGAATATATTCTCTCTATCCACCTAGTAAAAGAGGAATGTGAAAAGCATTTATAAAGTTCAGTATAAATTCATGAAAAACTGAGGAATAAATACAGGCTTAAAAATGATTCTGGTGGGAGCAGATCTTCACAGCTGGCAGCATGCACCAGCCAAAGGGAACCTCACAAGTGGTTTTTAAGATTAAGGGGCAGAAACCAGGGACTACAATACCCAGTAGCCTAAGCAGGAGATCAGAGACTGCACTGGAGACTTTGATCCCACAGTCAGCACCCTGCCTGTCCAGGTAGGACCCGTGGGAGCAGGGGCTTCACAGCGGCGTCCACTCAGGTGGCCGCAAGTTAATCCTCCTTTCCATATTGCATTGAACCAACACTTTGGACTCTAACTACTTGAATAACGTTGACAACACAACATACCCCTAAAGCACAGTAAAACTGACATTTACAGAGACCTATCTGGCAATGAGAGAGGGAGCAGTGCCCCAGAAGATTCCACCTCCAGACCACCACAGCATTATGGGGGAAACAACGCGGATCCCCTCCACAAATGATGGAAGAAGAAAAGAGCCCCAAATCAACAACTAGGAATTCCAGATTTATAATCTCTCTGACAAAGAATTCAGAGAGGAAATAGTGAGGGTGTTTAATGTGCTCAATGATAAAAAGGAATAGATGTCCAATAAAATGCAGGAGGACATAAATGAAGCAGTGGAAAGGGCAGTCAATAAACTATGAGAGGAAATGAGAGCACTAAAAACATAATTATCATCAATTAAAAACTCAGTAGATGAAATGAAAAATGCAAATGGAGCTCTTAACAGCAGGATGACAGTTGTGGAAGACAGAATCAGTGAGAATTAGGATGAGCTGCAGAAAGCACGCAGGCAAATACTCAAGATGGAAAAAGACAGAAAAACGGATTAGCGCGGAACAAAGAACAATGGGATGAATCCAAAAGGAAGAACATAAGAATCATAAGAGTCCCAGAGAGATAGGAAGGCAAACCCAAGGAAATAGGAACAGTTTAAGTAATACTTGCTGAAAAGTTCCCAAAGTTAAAGGATGCAGGCATCCAGATCCAAGAAGCCTGAAGGGTACTAGGAAAAGAGATCCCAATAAAAAAAATACTCCCAAAACATATCCTAGTCAGAATAAGAGATGCCATAGATAGAGACACAATTCTTCAAATAGCAAGATCAAAGAAGGAAAATGGCATACAGAAAATATGCAGATACAATCTCATCTTTTTTTATTTCACTGTCGCACATTGAAAAAGCTCACATCAACTTTTCAATATTCTTCAAATGTAAGAGATGTGATCCGAAAGAGATCCAGACCCATCCACTTCAGACCCACAGCTGCGCTGCTTGGCTGGCCCCATGTGGAAGCAACCCTTGGAGCTGACCTCCCGGTAAGGGGCTCGGCCATCCCTGGCCGAGTCCAACATTGCTCCAAGGGATTGCTCTCATGAGCGGGGGGAGACCATGCTGGCCAGACTCAGAGTGCAGTTTTGGGTCCTGCCCTTTCCCTCTGCCTCCATGCCAGTTGCCCCGGAAGAGAGAGAGACCCACCCACACCAGACTCAGCTAATTTGCAACCCCAGAAGAGATCCAGACCTATCCACTTCAAACCCACAGCTGTGCTGCTCGGCCGGTCCCATGTGGAAGCAAACCATGGAGCTGACCTCCCGGTAAGGGGCTCGGCCATACCCTGACCGAGTCCAACATTGCTCCAAGGGTTTGCTCTCATGAGCAGGGGAGAGACCATACTGGCCGGACTCGGAGTGGAGTTTTGGGTCCTGCCCTTTCCTCCGCCTCCAAGCCAGTTGCCCCAGAAGAGAGACCCCACACACACCAGAGCCACAGGTTCCTTGGCGCGTGACCACTTTGCAGCCCGCGTGATATTTTTATATGCTACTATATTTAGCATAAGGTTCTTCCCAAGTTCTTTCACATTTATAGATAGCAAACAATTCTAGACATGTTTTGACTGATACCAGTAAGCCTGGAAGAAGCCAGAGCAAACCACACATCATGCAGTTAGTCATTTTCAACATCCAGACTCCATAGTTCCTCAGAGCTCCATCCAAGAGAAAACCTGATCTTCCCCCTTTAAGTTTCATCAGTAAATGCTCGGGTTGAGAGCCTTCTACTGAGACTATACCATCAACACAGTAAGCCTGGCAAGCTACCCGTGTTTTATTTACTTTTATGCCAAAGACTAGTAATTATTATGGACCTCAGTTCCATAACCTAAAGAATGGTTTCGGGCTCCTCCTGTCCCTGGAGCAAGTAGATGCTCTTGGGTTGCACTTGCTTGTGACAGGACAAATGGAGATGTTACTAGTGCCGACTCGAGCAAATCGATGAACAATGGGAAGACAGTGAAGAGATATGATAGGTAAAGCAAAAACTTAATGTGTGTGACATTTTAGGTATTTTTTTTACTTATAGTAGGACAAAATTATTTAGCAGCAAATATATTATGAGTAGAAAATTTGAATTTCTAAAGAAAATATTAAGAATCCCTCTGGCTTCTTTATGCTATCAAATAAAATAAAATAGCTATCTATCTACCGCTACATACTTATTTTGTCTGTATGTAAACTTCAGAGCAAGCTGTCATTTTCAAGTATTATAATATACAAAGTGCAAAAATAATTGCAAAGGGAGTTGCCCCAGTAAAGGAAACATAACCAAAAAAGTAAGTTAAAATTCATTTCATAAAGCAATGCCTTTCAAAAAAGATACACATGACAACCCTTTAATGTATGTTCTGTAATTCACAATCTGAAAGGGAAGGAAAAGAGAAAAGAGATAGAGAGAAAGGGAAAGAAATAAAGAACCTGCCATGGAGGCAGGCTGGGGGAGTGGGGGGAAACCAGGGAGGTTGGTGGTGGGAGATGGGCAATGGTGGAGGAATGGGTGCTGGAACACTGTATGACCAAAACCAAATATTAACATCTTTGTAATTGTATATCTCACGGTGGTATAATAAAATGCTTTAAAAAAAATAAAATAAAATAAAACAATGCCTGTCATAGAAACAAAAGTAACTTCTTTTTTTATTTTTTTTTTTTGCTTTTTGGGTCACACCCAGCGATGCTCAGGGTTACTCCTGACTGTACATTCAGGAATTACCCCTGGCGGTGCTCGGGGGACCATATGGGATGCTGGGATTGAACCGGGCCGGCACAGGCCGGCCACGTGCAAGGCAAACGCCCTACCTGCTGGGCTATCGCTCCGGCCCTGAAACAATAGTAACTTCTGACTAACATTATATCCTTTTGAGAGCACACCTATTTCCAGAAAGGGAGAATCAGAGAAAATAAAATTATTGCAAAAAATTCCACTTACTTAGATCTTTCAAGATTTGAAATATAATTTATAAATGTAAATCATATTATATAAATTTTGCATTTATATATCATCTGAAGTAGTAAGCTAACATATATACCTGAACCAAAAATCTAGTATGCGACACATTCTCTTGGTAATATGTAACATACTGCAATTATTACAAATCAGCAGTTAAATCTGTTTTATGTTTTTGTTTGAGAAGCATTTACTCACAAACTTGCAACTTTCCCTGTAATTTACCAACTCCAGAACACTGATCAGAAAAAGAAAATTTGTTAAAGACATTGTTCTGACATAGCAGGAATATTAGTCACTTGTCACTAGTCTTTCCATTGTTTATCGATTTGCTTGAGCAGGCGCCAATAACGTCTCCATTCATTAGGAATGAGGTCCATTATTGTTACTGTTTTTGGCATATCAGATACATCAGAGCTTGCCAGGCTCTGTCGTGGCTCTGTATTCATCCCAGGGGGCCCAGTCTTTTTCTATGTCAGACCATCAACCATCCAGGGCCCACAGGGCAGAGCCCTGGGTGTAGACAAGCCTGTCTCCTGTCTGCCACCTGCTGATAGAGCCAGGCACCACAGCCACACCTGCAACACCTCGAGGGGCAGAGCAATATTAGTATCACTGTATCACTGTCTTCCCGTTGTTAATCGATTTGCAGGAGCAGGCACCAGTAACATCTCCGTACTTCCTGTCACAAGCTAGTGGTAGCCCAAGGTCATCTGCTAGCTCCAGGGACAGGAAGAGCCTCAAACCATCCTTCAGGTCATGGAATTGAGGTCCATAATTGTTACTATTTTTTGGCATATCAAATAAAACATGGTAGCTTGCCAGGCTCTGCTGTGTAGGTGGTATAGTCTCAGTATAAGGTTCTCATCTCGAGCATTTACTGATGAAACTTAAAGGGAAAAGAATTCTCGCAACATTAGTAATACACCAAACTTAATGTGCAAATAAAAATTGCTTCCTTTGGTCTAGGAAGAGAGTCCAGAGGTTAAGGGACTTGCCAGCTGGGCTGGAAGACCAGTGCCCAGAAGCCAGGAACCTGGGAAAACCTGGAAGCTAGTAGACTGATGTGAGGTTATGGCACCATTATAATGCAGTCCTGGCTGTGGTCTCCTTATAAGAAACAAAATGGTGGTGCACTGCTGCTTCATAAGGATGGGTCAAGTGTACAGAAAATCTTTCAATAGACTGGAGAATAGGGACTGAAATGCCTCCTGATATTACTTGCATTAGCAAGGATGTAAGAGGCTGCACAGATTGTACCCACCTGTCTTTCTGATCTGAGGTTCATACTTAAAGCGTTCTACCTCTCAGCCAGATGCTTTCAGAGATGGGAGAGTAATTTCTGTTGCTATGATCAAAATGCTTTCTTTTGTTTTGTGTTTTTCTGAATCAGTATGAGTGTTTTGAGTTCTGAGATGAGTATGTCTGCATGTGGGCCCTTACAAAGTAGGTTCAGCATTATTTGAAATTGCTTCATTCTCCAGGTGTATTTCTCGCTCTATTCTTGCAATGCATGTCCTACAGGGACTTCTCACCACAGAGCCTAATGGAAGTGCTGAAGTGCTTTCGATTCCTTTCTTTTTCAATTGAACCACCATGAGATATGCAGCTACAGGCTGTTCATTTGATTTCATTGAATTTCAGTCATGCAATGTTCCAACATCCATTCCTCCACCAGTGTACATTTCCCACCACCAATGTCCCCAGTTTCCCTCTGACCACTCCTCCACCTCAGTCTGTCTCTATGGAAGACATTTCCTACTTTTTTTTTTTTCTCTCTCCCTCTCTGCCTCCTTTCATTCATTATGGTTCACAGTGCAAGTACATAGAAGTTACCATGTATGTTTCTTTACCTACTTTCAACATGCAGTTCTTATCCAGAGTGATCATTTCCAACTATCATTTTGATAGTGATCTTTTATCTAATCCCAACTGACTTCTCCCCCTCCACTTGAGGCAGGCTTCCAACCATGGGCGGAATTCTCCTGGCTGTAATTTCTACTGTCTTTGGATATTAGTCTCATATTGTGTTATTTTATACCCATAAATTAGTGCAATCATTCTGTCTCCCTTTCTTACAGGCTTATTTTACTCAGTATGATACTTTCCTTCAATTTCAATTCCTCTTTTGGGAGACCTTGGTTTCCCAAAGAGGAATTGAAATAGTTATGCTGGCAATATCACGCCTCACTCAAATGAGAGAAGGAATCCGGTGTTCTGACCTCCATCGATGATCCAGAGTCAGGGACACTGTCTTGTTTGCCAAGGCATTGAAAATCAGATGGGCTGGAAATGTAATGCGATTTGGAGATGAACGCTGGACTAGAGCCATTACCGACTGGAACCCATGGGACGTCAAAAGATCACGTGGCCACCTACCTCAAGATGGTCAGACTTCTTCATCAAGACCCTGAGCAAACGGTTTGAGGCTCTTCATATTCCTGAAGCAACCAGATGCCACTGGCACATGATAGGGTCAAATGGAAATGTTACTGGCACCCACTCGAGCAAATCAATGAATAACGGGATGTCAAGTGATCAAGTGATAAGTGATGATACTTTCTGTTCCACCCACTTATAAATGAATTTCATGATTTTATTTATCTTAACAACTGTGTAGTATTCCATTCTGTAGAGGTACCATTGTTTCTATAACCATTCCTCTGTTCTCAGTACTTGGACTGTTACCAGAGTCTAGTTATTGTGAATAGTGCTGCAAGCAGATGACATTTCCATGGTATTTTCTCATTTTGGGGACCCAGGGTATATTCCCAGAAGTGGTATTGCTGGGTCAAATGGGAGCTCAATTTCTAGTTTTCTGAGGAATCCCCATATTGTTTCCCAAAATAATTAGACCATTAAGAATTCCCACCAACAATGGATAAGAGTCCCTTTCTCCCCCTCATCTGCGCCAACTCCTGAATGTCCATAATCTTTTTGATGTGTGCCAGTCTCTGTGGTGCGAGGTGATGTCCCATGTTCTGATTTGCATATCCAGGATGATTAACAATATAGAGCATTCAATTCCTCAATTATTTCACATGCTACTGTACACTTATTATAGAAGAAAAGTTCAGAGTATGCTAATATCTGGAACCATAACTGAAAGTCACTAGTTTTCTTTACTGCCACTAAACAGCAAATAACAGAAGTTTTACCAGTACACATCATATCATTAGGAATCTAAAGAGGCAATATTTCCTAAAGTTTACAAATCACAATAAAAAGTATAGTCTAACAAAAGGACTCAATTCTACAATTTTAACTTTTTAATAAGAGAAATGACTACAGAATTAATTTTAAGTTAATCCTTCTGAGAACCATTTATGATAACCTCACCAGTATCTCAAACACTCAACCCTGGTCACCAACTTTCAATATATTTGTCTTTCACTGTAATTAGCACAGATTAGTGACAATTAACAGATAAGAGATGGTGATAGCTAGTAACCATTTTAATAAATCCAAGAAAATATTTGGAACTCCCCAAGTAGGTCACAAAATAGATTTCTCTCATTTCTCCCCCTTTACCAAGAGACCACTTTTAAAAAGTAACCTGCCACCTTTTATCAGCATCCCTATTCATTAGTGATGACCCTTGGTTGCCTATTGCTCATACAGTTTTATTCTGCTTCCCCTAGCAATAACCCTTGCCTTGTGAGTAAAGCTAGTCATTTCACCAGCCCTGATATAAAGTTCTTGTTAGCCTAAGTGGTATCTGAGAAACACCAAAAACTATACAGATTTTAAAAGAATGTCTTCATTTTCTCCTCTCTCCCAATTTAAAGAATGTTGAGTTTTTAGTTACACACAGCTTGTGAATGACCCTTTGGGACCACAAAAAGGAAGAGGGAACTTATTTCATTATTCTTATTTTTTCAATGTAATACTATTTTAGCAACATGCTCACTGGTAACTTACAGAAACCTTCAGTAGAGGATTTTATCCCATGTGTGAGGTGTATTATCACACTTTGATATATTCATTGATGAGGTATTGGCAGTAGATCCTGCACACATATGTTGAATAGAGACTCTCTGTGCTAAGTAGCTGCTTCTTCATCTTTTGGAATCACTTTTAACTTTTTTCCAGAATAGGATTCTGGAAAAATACTGAGTTTTTTTCCATTAAGAGAGTCACAATGACAAGAAAGAAATCATGAGGTGTTTTCCTCAGGTACTGCATTTCATTTCTAACCAGATCAATAACAAACTGAAGACATACTATATAAAAATAAGTTCATAAGGCAAATATTGTTCATTTACTTTGAAAATAAAATAAATGTTCATGTTTACTTATAATTATAGTTTTGTGTTAGTCAATATTTTATTAATCAAGAATATCTTGAGCTAGGTCAGGTGAAATGTGGATCAGGAGGTATTGCTAAAGGTCAAAACTACCACAAATGTGTGGGAGCAGAGGTTAGGTAAGACAGAGAAAGGAACAGTAGACCAATGATTGTCGAAAATCTATTACAATCCACAACATGTAAGAGAGGGAGAGAGAGAGAGAGAGAGAGAGAGAGAGAGAGAGATAAAAAGAGAGAAAAGAGATGGGGAACCTGCCATGGAGGCAGGGGGGGAGGGTATCGGGGACATTGGTGGTGGGAGGTGGGCACTAGTGGAGGGATGGGTGCTGGAACACTGTATGGCTTTTAAACCCAAAACATGAACACTTTTTGTAATTGTCAAAAATAAATAAAAAAGTGAAAAAAAGAGTATCTTGAGCTTATTGAAGTCAAAACAATGAGTGAGGTCCATTGGTTCATCCAAACATCTCATTAACGGCTCTTTTTTAAATAATTTACAAGAGGATACAATAGCTTTTCAACCTAAAAAGTAATTGTTTCCCAAATTGGTTTACAAAAAGACAAAAGAATGTTAAGAGCTGAGTAAAATTCCTCATATGCCAAATTCCTGTTTATTATTATTCAAATAAATTAAGGTATCTGATGATAAATCTAAAAATACTTGAAACAAAATAAGGTGATTTGTGTTGGTATATTAGTCATCATAATGAAAATTAGCTTATAAGACTGATAAATGAAGGGATACAAGAAAACGTGAATGTTGCATTGGTTTATACATAATATTACTCATCAATCATCTTTACCATGAAGTATTAGCAGGCAGGCTCAAACAACAGTAACACAGCTGAGTACAACAAGCAGAAGTATATTTGTTCCATATCTATCTTGACACATTTGAATAGCATACTGTATTAGAATAACTTATTGCAGCTTCTCTCATTATTTTGGATACTTTAGTCTAATCTCTCTAAGTCAGGAACTTAAACCTTGCATTATATCTCCCTGTACATTAAACAAATCGTTTTATAAGTGCAAGGTCCTATATTTACTGCAGTAAATATATTTTAGGAACTGAACAGGTCTTTTGAAACTATAATAAGTTTAATTGAATTGATTCCTGTTACCATTAGCGTCATGATCACCAACTTGTAAAGCTTTGAAATTTCTGCACCAACTCAATTTCTTCATAAGAATTGGCACTTATAGTTGAAATTTTTACATAATTTAAGGTTCTAGAAAAATATGACAAATGGAGATTCATGTAAGGCAAATCACTGTGGTTATTGGAGGATGATCAGGGAAGAAGTTACAGATAAAGAGTCAATTAACATGTTAGAGGAATGTTAAAACAAGTTAGAGGATTGATTAAGGACAGAGGATGAAAAGGTAAGAAGAGCCACAGAAGCAAAGATGAAGAAGTCAACTATATGAACTCTGCATGTAACACCAGGAAATCAATGTAGAAATCAAGTAGAAATATGCTTCAGTTCATTCTTTTTTGTTTAGGGGGTCATACTGAACAGAACTCAGGGACTTCTGACTCAATGTTTGGTGTTCAGAGAGTTGTGTGGTGACTTTGGTCAAACCTAACTTTCCTTTATGCAAGGCATACAGTCTAGTCATTTCGGCTATTTCTCCATTTCATCATTGTCACTGTCTACCCGTTCATCATCGATTTGCTTGAGTGGGACCCAGTAACATCTCCATTTGTCCTGTCTCATGCTAGTAGAGCCCAAGGGCATCTGCTTGCTCCAGGAACATAAAGAGCCTCAATCCATTCTGGAATGAGGTCTACAATTGTTACTGGTATTTGGCATATCAAATACAACAGGGGTAGCTTGCCAGGCTCTGCCGTGCAGGTAGCATACTCTTGTAGTCATCTCTAAGTACAGCATTTATTGATGAACCGCGCAGCCGCTTATGCGGCTGCGCGAGCCAGCCTGTGATAGGCTGGTCTGCTGGGTGGAGTTCTGACAAAGAGAGAAGTCCAAATGTGGAAAATGGAGACCCTTATGGAGTGGGGGTCGTCTGCTTGTTGCAAGGCTCTGCTGGGGTGGTGGGCCAGGGCTAGAACCCGCCATCCCTCCTGGACGCCTCGTGAGCGGCTGGGAACAGAGAGAGCAAGTAGCAGCTCTGCCCCATGTCTGTGATTCTCCATTTCATAGTTTTTTTTTTAATATTTACCAATCCCCCAGACTAAAAGCCCAGGAACATCCACAAAGGGGGCCCAAGGCACAGAACACACAGACCCTGTGCTGGGACATCTCCATCCCTACCTGCCACCTTGCAACTGTCTTCTCACCAAAACTCAAATCTCACTTCCCAAAATTCAAAAGCGCTTGGATGCATTAGTATCCACACAAAGTACAAGAAGCAATGGAACACAAAGCCAATAAAATACTAGAGTGTCGGGGAATGCCGTCGGAGTCACCAACAGTGTCAGGACAGAGGTTCTCTTCTACCTCTAGAAGAAGGAGCAAAAGGCCAAAGAGCAAAAGGCCAAAGTCAAAAGCTGCAAGGCAGAGGAGCCAAAAGCCGAAAGCTAAAAGGCCCAAAAGGCAAAAGTGAAGGGGCCTCAAGTCAGCCCCCTTATATACACCAAAGTAATCCAATCAGGAGGGTCATGTCAACAAAGAACTCTAAACAGAGTGTAGTGCCACACCCTATTGCAGGTATAAACAAAGGTTATGCCAAGGTCTAATCCTTTCTACCAAGATTATCTCTTATGTAAAACACTGGAGAGAGGGCTGATATAAAATAATACATCTTAACTTCATGAGCTTCATGTCATCTAGATGGTACCCACAAGGTCCTTCTTATTATCTGTACCAGGGTGATTCTGAGTATCTTGTTCTTGTGTCCTGAAAGGGTCACTCTCGCCTGCTTAGAGCAAACTAGTATGATCGTTCCTATAGTCTTCCTATAGTCTCAGCGTAGCCAGGGGTGGTAGTCTCCTGGTAAATCTAACTGTCCCACGCTGGGTGCAGTGGGTATAAAGAGGAGCTGTGCCCAATCTAGAAAACATAGAAGTTTTAGTAGATGTATAAGTCAGAAGTTATTCTATCAAGGTGACTTCTGTAACTGCCACACCTTCTAGCAGTGTTTACATAGAAGAGAGGTCTCATTAGAATGAACCTTGGCTTAAATAAGATTAAGCTTGGAGTGGGCAAAACAACAAAGCTCCCAGGTTAGCTAAACCTGTCCTCCAACACTAGAGGACATGAGAGCAGAAATGAGGAATGTGAAAACCAAAATACAAGCAGAAATGACATTAAAAATATGGTAGGTGAAATGAAAACTCACCAGAAGGCCTCCACAGCAGAGTAACAACTACTGAAGAAAGAATTAGTGAGTGAAATTAGTCAGAAAAAGGACAGATATAGAATGACTACATTCATTAATGGGATATATATAGATACCAGTGTTTCACTAAGTGTGGGAAATTGTAATGTCAGACTAGAGCTCACCATTGAATATACACAAAGAGACTTAAATGATAAACTCGGAAATACCTGCAGGGATAGCCACAATGTGTAAAAGAAGAGGGAGAGAGATGCAGAAACAGAAACAGTGAGAGAAAGAAGAAACAGGGGTGCCTGCTATTGAGGCAGCCTGGGGGTGGGCGGGAGGGAGTGCGGGTACATTGGTGGTGGGAATGGGGCACTGGTGGAGGGATGGGTGCTGGAATACTGTATTACCAAGAACCAATTATGAACACCTTTATAATTGTATGTCTCACAGTGGTATAATAAATTTTTTAAAAAAATAAAAAATTCGAGGTCGGAGCCATGGTCCAGTGGATCGGGCATTTGCCTTGCACGTGGCCGGCCTGTGCCAGCCCAGGTTCGATCCCCAACATCCCATATGGTCCCCTGAGCACCACCAGGAGTGATTCCTGAGTGCAGATCCAGGAGTAACCCCTGAGCATTGCCGGGTATGACCCAAAAAGCCAAAAAAAAAAAAAAAAAACTCAATACAAAAAAAAAGGACTTAAGGAGCAATTGTGGGATAAGACAAATCCCCAGAGTGCAACAAACTTATTCAGAAAGACAGCATAATATCCCGTGACAGTAATCTCTCTCAATGTCAATGGCCTATGCACCAATTAAGAGACACAGAATGGCAAAAACTGAATCCAACATTCTGCTGCCTACAAGAAATGCATCTGAATAATCAGAACAAACATAGACTCAAAGTCAAAGGCTGAATAACAATTCTCCACGCGAATGAGTCTTCCAAAAAGGCTGGTCTGGGCATACTAATATCTGAAAACATTAACTTCAGCATGAAAATGGTTAGAAGGGACAGTGAAGACAGTTCTTAATGATTAAGGGATATGTATAACAGGAATAAATTACACTCCTAAACATATATGCACCCAATGAGGGCCCAGTAAAATATTTAAAACAACTGCTAAAAGACTTCAAAGAAGACACTGACAATAACACAACTACATTGGATATTTCAACACTGCTCTATCAACTATTGATAGATCGACAAGACTGAAACTCACCCAGGAAATACAGGCCATGAAGGAAGAAATGGAAGAAAGAGGGCTGGTAAATATATACAGGCTTTTTCATCCCCCCCAAAAAGTTTAATACACATTTTTTCTCAAATGTGCATGGAGCAGTCTCCAAGATAGATCACATGCTGAGCCACAAAAAATATCTCAATAAAATAAAAAGATAGAAATCATGTCAACTATTTTGTGAAGCCATGATGCACTGAAAATGGAAGTTTACCACACACAGAAACAGGTAGTCAGGCCAAACGCCTGAAATTAAACACTGCTGAATAACCAGTGGGTCATTCAGGACCAAACACTCCTGAAATTTCTTTTATTTCATAAAAGAAGTAAAAAGAGGAAATCCAAAGATTCCTGGAAACAAATGAAAATTAAGACATGAACTATCAAAACTCGTGGGATACAGCAAAAGCAGTGTGAAGAGGAAATTCGTAGCTCTGCAAACATTCATCAGAAAAGAAGAAAGGACCCACATAAATAATCTGAATTCACAGCCCAAAATATAAGAAAAAACAACAAAAGAAGGCCAACCAGGCAAAAAGAAGTAAATAATAAAACTTAGAGCAGAAATCAATAATCTGGAATCCCCAAAAAAATCCAAAAGATCAATGAAACCAAGAGCTGGTTCTTTGGAAAAAAAATGAACAAAATCGACAAATCACTGGGAAGACTTGTAAGAGCAAGGAAAGAGAGAACCCAAATAAATAGAATCAGAAATGAAAAGGGGGACATCATAACAGAAATCACAGAAATTTAAAAGATCCATCAGAGATTATTTTGAGAGTCTGTATGCCACGAAACAAGAGTACCTGGAAAAAATGGACAAATTCTTATAACATCCAAAGGCTGAAACAAGTAGAGCTGTAATATCAGAATAAGCCTATCCCATCAAGAAAATTGAAAATGTAATTAAAAGTCTGCCCAAAAACAAAAGCCCAGGTCCAGATGGATTCACTAGAGAATTCTTCCAAGATTTAAGAAGGACCTACTGCCATTACATTTCAAGCTCTTCCAGGAAATAGAAGAAACAGAAACATTCCCAAATAGCTTCTACAAAGCACATATCACCCTGATAACCAAAGCAGAGAGAGACATCAAAAAAAGAAAACTACAGACCATCTCCTTGATGAACACAGATGCTAATATCTTCAACAAAATACTAGCAAACAGAATCCAAAGACTCATCAAAAAGATTCTATATCATGACAAAGTAGGATTCATCTCTGGAATGCAAGGATGGTTCAAATTCACAAGTCAGTCAAGATAATGCACCACATCAATAAGAGAAAAAAAAAACATATGATGATATCAATAGATGTAGTGAAATTATTTGACAAGATCCAACACCTGTTCAAGATAAAAACTCTCCACAAAACGGGAATCAAAGGAACCTTCCTTAATAAAGTCAAAGCCATCTAACAAAAGCCCACAACGAACATCATTCTCAATGGGGAAAAAAAACTGAAAGCTTTCCCTTTAAATAGGGGAGGTTGTCCACTTTCACCATTTTATTCATTATAGTACTGGAAATACTTGCTATTGCAGTCAGAGAAGAAAAAGGACACTAAGAGCATCCATAGGTTAAAGCAAAAGTCTCGGCCAGCGCCTGGTCGTGTCCTACATAGCTCCTAGGGCCTCCTCGCCATGCAGGCAGCCATGCCTGCTGAACTCGGAGCAAGGATTGAGGGCCTCCACTCAGTCCCCAGCCTCCGGGCTCAGTGGGTGTGGCCCTGAGCTCCAGCCACCACAGCCAACCTCTGCAAGACAGAGACTCCAGATCCACTGCACAGCGGTAGCTCTGCCGAAGCGGTTGGTAGGGTGTTTGCCTTGCATAAGGCTGGCCTATACCGACCGGGTTCGATCCCGGCATCCCATATGGTCCCCCAAGCACCGCCAGGAGTAATTCCTGAGTGCAGAGCCAGGAGAAACCCCTGAGCGTCACCGGGTGTGACCCTAAAAGCAAAAAAAAAAAAAAAAATCTTAGACTCAATGTATTTTAGCACCAGGTCCTTTCAGTATCTTTCTCACTTGTACACTTCAACTATCATTCTATTTGCATCAAACTGGAGAGGTTATGGGGAATGAGGAATTATGATGTCACACTAGAACTCACTATTAAATAATCAGATAGATACATCATACTTTATAGGTATCCATAGGACAAGCCATAAAGTGTAATAGAAGAGAGATTGGGAAATACAGGGACATAGACAAAGAGATAGATAAGTAAAATGCACCTGCAATAGGGGCAGGCAGGGTTTAGGTGGGTGTGTTTGGGAATTGGGTGGTGGGAATTGGCACTGGTAGAGGAATGGATTCTGGAACACTGTATTGTACAGACCCAATTATGAACATTCTTGTAATTCTCTATCTCACATGGTATAATAAAAATTTTAAAAAGATGAAAGAGAGACCAAGAGAGAAAGGGAGCGAAAGAAAAATGTCTACTCTAGAGCTGGGAGAGAGGGAATGTGGGGATATAGGTGGTGGGAATGGGGCTCTGGCGAAGGGATGGTCGCTGGAACAATATATGACTGAGACCCAATTATGAACATCTTTGTAATGTTCTCATGGTGGTATAATAAAAAATTAAAAAAAAGAGCTTCCGTAGGCAAAGAGAAATCAATCTATCACTATTTGCATATGACATAATATTATACTTAGAAAACCCTAAACTCTCTACCAAAATCTCCTAGAAATTATAGATATCTATAGTAGAGTGGAAGAGTACAAAATCAATACCCAAAAGTAAATGGCTGTCCATTACTTGTCCAAATAATGAAAGAGAAAAAGGGATATTAAGAAAACAATCCCATTCACAATTGTCCCACATAAAATCAAATACCTAGTATACTAAGAGTGTAAAGTACTCGTACAAAGAGAACTACAAAACACAGCTTCAAGAATTAAAGGAGGACATGAGGAAATGGAAACACATTTCCTGCTCATGAATTGTGAGCATTAAATTATCAAAATGGCAATACTCCCTAGAGCTTTATACAGATTCAATGCTGTCCCCATAAGGATACCCATGACACTCTTCAAAAAAAATTGACCAAACACTCCTGAAATTTGTATGGAATAATAAACCCCCACAGATAGCTAAAGCAATCCTTGGGGTAAGGAAAATTGAGGCATCACCTTTCCCAACTTCAAACTGTACTACAAAGCAGTAGTAATTAAAACAGCAAGGTATTGAAGTAGAAAAATGGCCTGTGGACCTATGGAATAGAGTTGAATATTCTGACATACATCCATGAATATATGATCATTTAATATTTGATAAATGAGCAAAAAGTATGAAATGGAGCAAGGAAAACCAATTCAACAATTGTGCTGGGAAAACTGGGCAACTAAGTGTAAAAAAATGAATTTGGACCTCTGTGTAACACCATACATAAGTGAGATCAAAATGGACTAAAGATCTCAAATCAGACCTGAATCCATAAACTACGTCAAAGATAATATAGGAAAAATCCTCCATGATATTGAAGATAAAGGCATCTTCAAACATGAAACATCACTAACAAAGCAATTGGAAGCAAAGATAAACATATGGACTATATGAAACTAAAAAGCTCCTCCACCTTTATAAATAAAACAGTGACCAAGATACAAAGATTTCACAGAGTGGGAAATAATATTCATCTAGTAACTTCTGATAAAGGGTTAATATCCAGGATATATCGGGCACTGGTAGAGCTTTACAAGAAGAAAACATCAAACCCATCAAGAAATGGAGAGAAGAACAGAACTCAACAAAGAAGAAATTGAATGGCCAAAAGGCCAAAAGGCCAAAAGGAATCTGAAAAAATGCTCATCATCACTAATCATCAGGGAGATACAAATCAAAACAACAATGTGATATCATGTCACACCACAGAGACTAACACATATACAAAAGAGCAAGAACAATCAGTGCTAGAGTAGATACGGGAGAAAGGGACTCTCATCCATTGTTGGTGGGAATGTCGACACTACAGCCTTTTGGGAAAATAATATGGACATTCCTCCAAAAACTAGAAATTGAGCTCCTATTAGACCCAGCCCTACCACTCCTGGGAATATACCCTGGGAGGTCAAAACACACAGCAGAAACACCATCTACACCTCTATGCCTATATCAGCACTATTCACAACAGCCAGAATCTGGAAATAACCAGAGTGCCTGAGAACAAACAGCTGGATAAAGAAACTGTGGTACATCTACACAATGGAATATTATGCAGCTGTTAGGAAAAATGAGGTATGAATTTTGCTTATATGGACATGGAGAGGATCATGTTGAGTGGAACTAGCCAGAGGGAAAAGGACAGATATAGAATGACTGCATTTATTAGTGAGATATAAAAATTATATGGGGGCTGGAGCAATAGCACAGCAGGTAGGGCTTTTGCCTTGCATGCGGCTGTCCTGCGTTAGATCCCCGGCATCCTATATGGTCCCCCAGGCACTGCCATGAATAATTCCTGAGTGAGGAGCCAGAAGTAACCCCCTGAGCCTTGCCGAGTGTGACCCCACCCCAAAACAAAGCAAAAAAAATTGTGTGATACCAATATCTAAGGCCAAGCAAAACATGGATCAGGAGGTTTTGTCAGTGGGTGGAATCTACTGCAAGTGTGTGAGAGTCAGAGGTTAGGTAAGACAGAGAAAGAAACAGTGTACTAATAATTGTTGGAAATGATACCAGTCTAGAATTTAACATTGAATGTGGACAAAGGGATATACATTATACCCTGTGAATGTATGTATTGCAAGCCACAATTTGTAAGTGAAGGAGAGAGAGAGAGAGAGAGAGAGAGAGAGAGAGAGAGAGGCAAAATGCCTGCCAGAGATGCAGGCTGGGGAGGGAATCAGGGGACATTGGTGGTGGGAAATGGGCACTGGTGGAGGGATGGGTGCTGGAACAATGCATGACTGAAACCCAAGCATGAACAACTTCGTAATTGTATATCTCACTGGTATAATAAATAAAATTAAATAATAAAATAATAATTATAAAAGGATATATATAGATATATAAATATATATCTATCTATATCTATATCTATATACATATCTTTTTAGGTACTGCTATTTCTGTGGGAGTCACACTCAACATCGCTGGAGATCAGGCAGCAGAGCTATTCTGTATAGAAGATTTCACAGAATCAGGTAATATTGGAAATTAAACCCCAGGTCTCATAATACACAGTATTTGTGCCATTCCTTTTATGATCATCCCGATGAACACAGAGCAAAAGTAAAATTGTATGCACATGCCTTTCATGCAACTAATGCAGGTACAATCCCCAGCATCCCATATGGTTCCCTGAGACACACTGGAGTGATCCCTAATTACAGAACCAGAGCTATTGGGTTTGGCCACCCAAAATAACAAAAGACACATCTTCAGCCCCCATTGAAAGATTTTTTATTTTTTTAATATTTTATTATACCACCGTGAGATATACAATTACAAAGATGTCCATAAGATGTTCATATTTGGGTTTTGGTCATACAGTGTTCCAGCACCCATCCCTCCACCAGTGCCCATTTCCCACCACCAATGTCCCCTGATTCCCTCCCCCAGCCTGCTTCTATGGCACTCATTTTACCTCTCTCTCTCTCTCTCTCTCTCTCTCTCTCTCTCTCTCTCTCTCTCTCTCTCTCCCTCCCTCTCCCTCTCCCTCTCCCTCTCTTCCTTCCCTTATACATTGTGGATCATAACACATAATTTTAGAGGCTATCATGTGTATCTTTTTGCCTGTATTTAATGCTCAGTTCTAGGTTGGTATTAGCACTTTCGACAATTATTGGCACACTATTCCATTCTCTGTCTTACCTAACCTCTGACTCCCACATGTTTGGATAATTTCCTTCTTTGACAAGACCTCCTGATCCATGTTTTGCCTGACCTTGGATATTGGCATCATAATATATATATAGATGTATATACTTTGCTTACCTTCTTCGGGAATGTACCCACATGCTCAATTGCTATTTCCTACAGTATTTTAGTTTGTAGTCATCTCTAAGTCCAGCATATATTGATGAACCGCAGGCCGCTTGAGCAGGGCTGTGAGATGACTACACGGCAGAGCCTGGCAAGCTACCCGGTTGTATTTGATATGCCAAATACCAGTAACGATTACAGACCTCGCCCCGAATGGATTGAGGCTCTTTATGTTCCTGGAGCAAGCAGATGCCATTGGGCTCTACTAGCATGAGACAGGACATACGGAGATGTTACTGGGGCCCGCCGAGCAAATCGATGATAAACGGGAAGACAGTGATACAGTGATACAGTGATACATATATATGTCATGCAAATTCATGCAAATAAATGCAGTCATTCTATATCTGTCTTTTGTCTTTTGTCTTTTTCCTTCTGGCTAATTTCACTCAACATGATCCTCTCCATGTCCATCCATTTATAGCAAATTTCATAACTTCATTTTTCCTAACAGCTGCATAGTATTCCATTGTTCAGATGTGCCAAAGTTTCTTTATCCAGTCATCAGTTTTCAGGCACACTGGTTGTTTCCAGATTCTGGCTATTGTGAATAGTGCTGCTATAAAACTAAGAGTGCAGATGATGTTTCGACTGTGTGTTTTGGCTTCCCAGGGTATATCCCCAGGAGTGGTATGGCTGGGTCAAATGGGAGCTCAATTTCTAGTCTTTGGAGGAATGTCCATATTGTTTTCCAAAAAGGCAAAGATTTTTAAATTATTCTTGCTTCAAACTTAAAAAAATTATGATACTAAAATGTGTTCTAGAAAAATGCCTCCCATAGAGGAAGGATGCGGGAAAGAGGATGGAATCTGGGGGCACTGGTGTTGGGAACTGTGCACTGGTGGAGGGATGGGTGCTGGAACACTGTGTGACTGGAACTCAATCATTAACAACTTTGTATAATTCATAGTTGTATAATAAAAATTTAAAAATAAGTAAATTAAATAAATAGATGAATAAGTAAATAAATAAAATGTTTTCTATAAAAAGTGAAAAGCCACAGAAATTTTATAATGGAGGTGGGGATCAGAAGCAATTCACTTCACTACAGAAAGGTATCCTGGAAGCATTCTCATCTTCCCCTACTATTTTATACTTTACAAATGGAACTTCAGGTGGTGACTGATTTTTTTTCACAGTCGCTTTTTTTTATTATCTGTGTCCTAGTCTCCAGACCAAAGATCTTATGACTATCCCTATTAATCACTACAATAGTTTGACGTGTTTTCTGAAATAGTAAATGAACAATGACATTTAGTAAATGACCTTTTGTGTATAGCTATGTAATTTCTAAAAGCCACTTACATCTCTTTTAGTATATTAATTATAAAATTTAGGAAATACTGGGTAGTAGTAGCTGAGGATATTTTGTAATATATGTGGTGAAAATATGAGCAGTGTGTGGGTCATGCTGAAAATACAGAGGCAAAAAAGGAAAGCCAAGCCATACATAAATGGTGGAATTATTCCGTGAAACTGAACTGAATCCTGGCTTTCAAACATGAAACGCCTCATTATCTAGCTCTGTAAGAAGATAGAACCAATGAAGACTCCTCAGCTGCATAAGGAAGTCAATCCCTGACAGTCACAAGTACATCAAACCATTACCAAGTAGTATTCATTAAGCTGAAATAAAGATTTCATAGATACCCCCAATGAGCTTGTCTTTTAGGAAAACCTCACCAAAGTGACTTCTGGTTGACAGTGTTTATTTTCTAAAATATTAAATTATAATTTTATATATACACCCAGGGTTCATCATTTCATAGGGACAGATGCCATTCTCTCATGTTAACAAATGCAAAAAAAAAAAATCGCACCCACCAAAATGTTCAACAGAAAATATTCAGCAGAACACACAAGGTCACACACATCAATGCATGTTTTCTCTTGGAAACATATTGGAAAGTCAAGACATAATCAAGAAAAGAATGCAGCGTGCATAAAGTGGAGGAAGGTAAATTACACAATTGATCAAAGAGTCCTTGTCTTGGAGAAATAGCTTCACACATTGCCAAGCACACTGACAAGGTCTTACAAAGAGGGAAGCACACATTTGATCACTGGTTAGGGCTACAGTGAACTTGTTTTAGAGAAACTTTTGTTGCTGTTGTCAGAGAAACATTTTCATGAAGTAGTTTAAGCAAACAACTCTAAGTTAGGTCTTTGTGCAATTATGAGGAACTATGTAGAATTGTTGTTACAAATTTTACATGATGTGAGTTAAAAATAATTCAAAGCAAATGTCACTTTGCTTAAAAGTTCATGTTTGTTGAAACTATTCTATGAATACTTTCCAGATATTTCTGATTAAACTGAAAGCACTTTCAAATTAGACTATGAGGGAAACTAGCAAATTGTGGTTATTTCAGAACAAGTCATACAGAAGATTGGAGTAGAGAAAGATTTGCTTGCTTGTTCCATAAATAATTTAGAGGATTATTCAAGTGAATATGAGGTTGAGAAAGAGAAAGTTAAACATTGTTTTAAAGAGACTTTAGGGACCAGAGCGATAGCACAGTGGGTAGGTAGGGCGTTTACCTTGCACGCGGCTGGCCCATGCCGACCGGGTTGGGTCCCTGGCATCCCATATGGTCCCCTGAGCACCACCAGGAGTAATTCCTGAGTGCAGAGTCAGGAGAAACCCCTGAGCATTGCCGGGTGTGACCCAAAAAAAGCAAAAAAATAAAAAGAGAGACTTTAGTACTGCCTATAAATGTGATTAATGGAAGTATTAGATTAAAACGAAAACATTTTATTGAGTTCTATTTATTTAAAATATGCTATTAAAAGGAATGACATAAAAGTTTTCAACAAATTAAAATATTACAGTCTACAAAATCTTCTAATTTCAAATCTGATCAAATGTTTTCACCTTTCCTCTAAGTATCTTAGACATGTTAAATGTATTCAAACATTTCTTCTTTCTTATTAAAATAAATTTTCTCTTTATATAATTAAGCAAAATGATGACAATGTCAATATAAGGACAGGGTTCTGCATGTGATACTGATGTTAGGCACAGCTATGCCTGAAAGCTTTAAGTTTTTCACCGAATGTTCAAACAAAATTATTGATGGAAAATTCAGTAAATTTCCAAATTTGACCATTTCTAAGACATTTTTGGTTTTCTTTGTAGTTTGAGTTTAGCAGGCACTCATCCTCTTATCAAGCTTCCAATCATCCTCACGGTGCCTCTTTAGTATAGCAATAAACTGTGAAACTGGTTTTTCTGAATACAGGTACAATTATTTTGTTATAGAGATAAAGTAGGTACAATACACACCCATGAGAAAAATGTAAAGAGAAAATTGAAAATCCAGTTTTACCCTCTGCTATCATTAGAAAGAATTCTGACTACAAAGTGAACTCATTCTATCTTTTGTCTAAAAGTTGACAGGTTTTATTTTCCTTTTTTTAATCCTTTCTATTCCCTCTAAAGACTAAATTTTGTCTTCTGGATATTTAATCATTTAATCTCTGTTCTTTAATTATTACCCATTACATCTACTATTATGCCTACAAACAGATTCCAGGCAATATGGCAGGGGGTAACGGTGTGTGGGGGGGATGGGGGGGTCTATCTGTCTGTCTGTCTGTCTGTCTGTCTGTCCGAGGTCAGAGAGAAGTACAGGGGTTAAGACCTTGAATGTGATTAATCCCAATTGATTAGATCCTCAGTACCACATGGTCCCCCACCATCACCAGAAACAGCTCTGAGTACAGCATGGTAGCCTGAGTAATACCCAACACTAAAGGGCCTGAGCAGCACAGCATCCTGGTACTCTCTCAATTAACTGCCTACCTGCATAACCAGAAATTGCTGGATGTGGTCCCCAGTTCTCCCAACAACTTGGGAGATCCAAACAAATTAGTATATATCTAGCCTCCAAATTCTATACTCTTAGTAGATGAAAAATGAACACCCACAGTTTTAAAATGCAGATTATCCTACAGGGCTAGCCACAATGTGTAAAAGAAGAGGGAGAGAGATGCAGAGACAGAGAGAGAGAGAGAGAGAAAGAGGGGAAACGGAGCTACCTGCTGTGGAGGCAGCCTGGGGGTGGGGGGAAGGGGTGGGGTACATTGGTGGTGGAAATGGGGCACTGGTGGAGAGATGGGTGCTTTAATACTGTATTACCAAGAACCAATTATGAACACCTTTGTAATTGTATGTCTCACGGTGGTATAATAAAAAATTAAAAATAAATAGATAAATAAAATGCAGATTATCCAAACTGATGCAATTCCTTTAATACATAAGGATGCAGAAAGAATATATATACTGGGCAGATGGGTGGGAAAGAGGGAACTCACAGCATATGGGTGAAGCCATGAAAGTCTGGGCTGGCAAGCCTGTCGATGCAGTCAAATTCTCAGTGAAATTGTTGGTGGGAATGTCGACTTTTACAACCTTTCTGGAAAACAATATGGACATTCCTCCAAAGACTAGAACTTGAGCTCCCTTTTGACCCAGCCATACCACTCCTGGGAATATACCCTGGGAAGCCAAAAACACACAGCGGAAACACAATCTGCACTTTTATTTTGATAGCAGCACTATTCACGATAGCCAGAACCTGGAAACAACCAGTATGCCCGAGAATTGATGACTGGATAAAGAAACTTTGGTACATCTACACAATGGAATACTATGCAGCTGTTAGGAAAAATGAAGTTATGAAATTTGCCTATAAATGGATGGACATGGAAAGGATCATGTTGAGTGAAATTAGTCAGAAGGAAAGAGAGAGACATAGAATGACTGCATTTTTTGCATGACATAAATATATCAGGTGGTCTTACCAAAAGTGTAAATTACCGCAAACGTGAGGGAGTCAGAGGTTAGGTAAGATAGAGAAGGGAACATGTGCGAATAAATGTCAAAAAGGGCTGATACCAACATAGAACTGAGCATTAAATACAGGCAAAAAAATATGCACGTGATGGCTTCCAAGTGTATGTAGGGCAACCCACAATGTGTAGGAGAAGGAAGGGAGAGAGGGAGAGAGAAAAGAAATAAAGAACCTGCCATTTAGGCAGGCTATGGGAGGGGGAGGGAATTGGGGACATTGGTGGTGGGAAATGGGCACTGGTGGAGGGCGGGTACTGGAACACTATGTGACCAAAACCTCCAAACATGAACAACGTTGTAACTGTATATCTCACAGTGGTATAATAAAATGTTTAATTAAAAAAAAATTTTTTAAAATTCTCAGTGAAGAACAGGAACTTCACATTAAAAAAAATTTAAGTCCTTAGGTGGTGTAAATTAGAAGGTAAGATTCTAAACACTGGTAACCAGATCATTCAGTTCAAATCCTGGATCTACTACTTAGCAAATACAGGCAATAGCACAAATTCTCTATAAATCAGTTTTGGGGTGTTTTGGGGGGGCTGTTTTTGTTTTTTGATTTGTGAGTCACATCCAGGGGTGCCAAAGGTTACTCCTGGCTCAGCACTCAGGAACTACTCCTGGTGGTGCTCAAGGAACCATATGGGATGCCTGTGATTGAACCTGGGTCGGCCACCTTCAAGGCAAATGCCCTACTTGCTGTGCTATCGCTTCAGCCAGTAAATGAGTCTTATTTTTAGTTATACAGATTTAAGTGTAAAATAAGATGTACAAAATACTCAGTAGTGTGCTCAGAGCAAGATATATTTATTTATTTATTTATGTGTATTTATATATAATTATATATAAATGTATATATTTACATATATTTCTATATAAACTTATTTTATATAAAATAAATTTATATATTCATATATAAATAATATATTTCTATAATATAAAATATATTTATATATAAATTTGTTATCACTATGATTATTCATTGCTTAAGACAGAAATTCTTAATGCACATGTAACTTTGCAGCAAAACTCTGAACTTGAAATTAAAGTTCTGAATGCAGAAGATATATTAAACTTCTTTTTTGGTAGCAGGGTTTAATTAACATAATGATTTTGATGAGGGAAGTTTCAAATAGTACAAGAGGGGAAAAGAAAATTGGGTGACACTGTTCATGCATCCTCTAATTTCAGATAAAACTTTCCAACCCAGATCAAACTATGATCCGTGAGCTTCAGGAGAACAGAACACGCACAGCTTTTCAGCTTTATGTTTTGAGGAAAAGTCACAAATTTAAAAGTAATTTTCCAAGGTTTGTTGTCGCCTCTTCCTGTGTATTAATTTCCAAATTAGCTCATAGGTTCAGCTTGTTTTTTTAAGCACCTCTCAATTTCCATGCAAAATTCCATCTCACTGCCTACCCTTGATGAATATCATTATGATATGCATTACCTCACCATTAGGAGTTCCAGAAAAATGCTCTCTGAATTTATCTTATAGGCCTTGACTGACACTGCTGATGGCAGCTTTTGGACTGCTCTGGGCTCAGTACAGTTCTTTGAGCTAGTATCACTCCATAGTGTTTAGTATCTGTAATATTTAGCAACCAAAGCTCTCCTGTTTATACTAGGAGAAGGTCGAGGATAGGATGGACAACAAGGCGAAAGTGATCCCAGTGGACGCTGTTGAAAAGAGAGGAGACTCAAATACATATTCAAAAGCCCTGGGAATTGTTTACTTTTGTTACTACTCAATATTATATCACTTGATTCATAGTCTGAGGGAAGGAAAAGAAAGAGAGAGAAATGGAAAGAAATCAAGAACCTGATGGAGCAAGGCTGGGGAGGGGGAGGGAACCGGGGATGTTGGTGGTGGGAGATGGGCACTGGTGGCGGGACGGGTGCTGCAACACGTTTGACCAAAACCCAAATATGAACTTTTAATTGTATATCTTTGTAATTTTAAAAATAAAAAAATTAAAAATAAAAAAATATTATATCACTTGATCACTTGAATCCCGTTATTCATGGATTTGCTCGAGCGGGAGCCAGTAACATTTCCATTGGACCCTATCACGTGCATATTATATCAACTTATTGTTATTTATTGTTACCAAACTTTAAATGATGCTCACAAACTTAATTTTGCAACATTTTATGAAAAATACCATTAAAGCAGAAAAAGGTTATTTCTTTAATATCTATGTTTGGAGAGGGAAAATGTCTAACCATTTATTTAAGGCTTATTTCACAGAATTCGCTAAAGTCTGTTTAGAAAATGACTTAGTCTGTTCCCTTGTCCTAAAAATTAAACTACTTACATTTCATTTCATTCTGAAATGTCAAAGGCAATTCTTTGGACGTTGTAACCTATATTTTGCCTGGAGAGATGGAATATAAAGCCACATTTGTTAAATCTGAAATTTTTCAAGTGATGATTTGTTGGGGTCTTTTCCAGAATTAGAGGCAAATGTTAAACTTTGAAATGTCATCTCTATATTGTTAAATAACCAATCTTTTCCCTGGGAAATTGCTAGCTCTGAGATTGCATCTCTTCATTTGCACCATATTCTAAATATGAGGCTTAGCCATTGTAACTCAGCCAAAATAAAACAGAAAATTCTCCAAACCAAGCACTTTAGAGAGTAGGATATGGTTTATATTTTAATTTTAAAAAGTAGGTCTGCCTTCTATGCATGAAACACACAACACCTCAAAGCTCTTCATTTTTTTTTCTTTCTTTTTTGGGCCACACCCAGCGAAGCTCAGGGGTTACTTCTGACTCTGCATTCAGGAATTACTCCTGGTGGTGCTCGGGGGGACCATATGGGATGCCGGGAATTGAACCCAGGCCGGCAGAGGCAGGCCAGGTCAAGGCAAACGCCCTACCGCTGGGCTATCGCCTCCCACCCTCAAAGCTCTTCATTTTAAAAGGTGGTTTGAACAAATGGTGGCACATTTAAAAGATAGTTGATATGGGAATGAAGCAAATTAAAAAAAATCAACTGATGAATTAAAAGAGAATATGTGGTATGCACATGCAACAGAATATTACCTGGCCTTAAAAGGAAGAGAAACCTTTCCTTTACTGCAACATTATATGGGCAGTAATAACATTGTACTTGTGATACTAGATGAAACAGTCACCGAAAGGCAAACATAATATGATTCTCCCTCATAGGATAAACAAAAAGAGAAAAAAGCAGGGAATGAATCATGTGTACAAAGGAAGTTACTTAGTGAGTACACAGTTTCAGGTGCACAAGATCTAAAATAAAGGTCCGTAGGGACTGGAGAGATAGTAAAGTGTGTAGTCATTTACCTTTCATGCAGCTGACTGGTTTGAACCCCAGCATCCTAAGTCCCCCCACCCATACTGCCAGGAGAAAGCCCTGAGCACTTCTGTGTGTGGCCCTAAAAAAAAAAAACAAAAAAGCTCCTGAGATAGGTTTTACATTAAAATCCGTGTGCTCCACACTACTGGATTGCATACTTTAAAATAAAACTCCTACACTCTGTGAGTTTTTGCCACAGTTTTTTAGCTATATGAGTGATTTAATTGGCCACGTTATGCAAAGAAGGGAAACGGGTGTGATCCTCCAGGAAAGTGAGCTTCGGACACGTATGGAAAGAAAACCCTCAGAGAAAGAGGCCACTTTCAACACCCACACCAGAAATAAACCAGCACATTATGGTAGGAAAGGGCAAAATACTACTGGTCAACCCTGCAAGCTAATTCAAAGACAATCAGACAAGAACTGTAGAACTCAAAATGTCAGCCCTGTAGCACTAGAAAACCTTTCCTGTGTATTTGCATAATTGCTTTCAGTTAAAAATTCAGTTTGCGCTAAAAAGAATCTACTTCCAATTAGACTGGTCAGAATGAAGAAGTGCTGAGGAAGAAAGAATGGTAAATATGGGTCGCCAGATTCTTCCACAAAAAAATCCAGTGCAAATGGAATGGCTATATGCAAGCTGCTGGAGAATTACGGCTGTCAATTGTTTTAAAGAATAGGGGCAAAATGCATTTATAAATTATCCAACTAGATATTTGCAGTAGCTATTTGGCTCTATGTTCTGTGCCTCTTGTCCTATATACTCAGTGCTTGACATTTCAAGCACTGAGGATTTGTTTAGTATTTTTTTAATATAACTAATGACAGGTTAATCAGGAACATATTTTTTTATTGTTGTTGATGTTGTTTATTTTGTTTCTGGGACATACCAGGCAGTGCTCAGGGGTCACTACTAACTTTATTCACAGAAATCACTCCTGGTAGGCTGAGGGGGACCATATGGGATGCCAAGCATTGAACCCAGGTTGGCAGCATGCCAAGTAGAGCCCTATATACTATATTATCTCTTGACCCCAGTTTAATTATAGAATGGGCAGCCTTTATTCCTTGGTTATTGTAAAAGTCATTATTTTCATATTTTAGTACATGTGCAATGCTTTATATTCTTTAGTGGTATGAATTAATATATTACAGTATAAATGTATTTGAATAATTTAATGCATTTTTATCATTATGAGGGTCATATTTGGTGATGCTATGACTCACAGAGATCACACTGGCCGTACTGACCGTGGGAGGGGTAATCAGAGATTGATTTGATCAGGGATTGAACCCAGGACCTTGCACATGCAAAGGATATGCTCTACTGCTTGAATCACCATATTTTGAGAGGGACCACACTCAACAGTACTCAGTACACGGTATTGGACCATTCCTGGAGATACTCAGCTTTGTGATGTGAACATGAAGGTTCAAGGCTCATATTACAGTGCTCAAGGACCACTAGGACTACAGCCAACAGAGCTCAGTGATCTGAGCAGTGCCAGGAATTGGCTCAGGTCCTGCATACCAGGCATTTGCTCTATCACTTAAGCTATCTTCCTGGTCCTAAATATAATTATAATACAAATAGTGCCTTTAAAAGGCTAACAAAAACCCACAACAGATTTATCTAAATCATTTCTAATGAGGCTGATCTTTCAGAAGAAATTTTCCACTAAATTTATAGGGTCACCAAATTCTACAAATTTGTTCAAGTTCTGGAATTTGTTCTAGTTCTAGAATGGATAAGTAGAAAAATATTGTACTGGACCAGTAATCATTGAGAAATGAACAAATTTGTAGAATTTGGTGACCCTATAAATTTAGCGGAAATTTTCTTCTGAAAGATCAGTCTTATGAAAAATGATTTAGATAAATCTGTTGTGGGTTTTTGTATAAGTTAACATATTATGGGACCAGAAAAATAGGAAAGGGTAAGCTTGCTTGCTTCACATGTAGCCAACTCCTCTTTCATCCCCAGCACTACTGCTGGTCTCCTGGTACCATCAAGGGTCACTTCTGAGCACAGCGCCAGAATAGCATTTGGAGCTGCACCAGGTATAACCCTAAATCCCCACCCGAAACAAAAAACCTTAGTTGAAATGTTTTTGAGTCGGTGTATTTTCTTAACTGGCCTACCACCCCAGCATAGCCTTGCTAGAAGCAGAGGACCCCCACACCATGAGGGCCGCCATTTTCCACATCCGGGCTCCCTTCTCCTCAGAACTCCACCCAGCAGAAGAGCTTATCTGCGGTCGTGCAGTTCATCAATAAATGCTGGAGATCAGAGGTGACTACAAGAGTATCCCACCTGCACAGCAGAGCCTGGCAAGCTACCCATGTCGTATTTGATATGCCAAATACCAGTAACAATTATAGACCTCTTTCCCATGACCCGATGGAATGGTTTGAGGCTCTTTATGTTCCTGGAGCAAGCAGATGCCCTTGGGCTACACTAGCATGTGACAGGACATATGGAGATGTTTGTTACTGTGCCCACTCGAGCAAATCGATGGTCAATGGGAAGACAAGTGACAAGTGAACCATTCTAAGGTAAATCAAAAGAATTTTTGTTTCTCTCATGTTCACAGAGGTTGGCAACAGGATTAGCCAGGAACCAGAATTTGGTAACTAGTCCTGTAAAAATTTGATTTTGAATTTGATTGAAAATTGATTTTGATTTTATCTTAGATTTGATTTGGGGTTTTGGTTTTGGAGTCACACTTATGAGTATTGAAGGGACTACTCTGGCATGGTACTAGAGGACTACTCCTAGCAATGCTCAAGGATTCATGTGGTACCAGGGATCAAACCTGGTCCTCGCACATAAAAATTTATTTTCAAATAACAAGCTATGCAATTGAAACAAAAAGAATTTTTGAATAAATTATATTTTTCACTAAAAAGTATTCATTTGAAATTTGTCCACTGATTAAAGATGAGAGGATTATTTTGTGATCTGGAGCTGATGTCAATAGACAGGCCATACATATATTACTGTGTAAGGTTTTAATCACTTCCAGAATGGCCCTTATGCTTTGGATATGCCCAGTCTGAGGCACATACTGGAGTTTTATGTTGGCGGTTCTATTTTACAGAGTACATCAAATTCTAGTAATAATAACGTGCTATTCCCAAAGTCATAAATGAATGACATTACAAAAATGAATAGCAGTTTTCTATGAATCTGAACCAAGCTAGTAAGGGGCCTGTTCAGTATTGCCTTAAAATAAATCAAAATAGAAATTTCCTTCATCTCTAAGGTCATATTGGAGTTCTCTGTCATCTCTTTATCTTGTTTTCTGTGAGGTGATTTATAAGAAGTTGAGGTCAAGAAGAAAATAAAAACCCCAATGCTATTCGCATACAAGATGTAAAGGTAACACTAATCAACACTAATTCTTAGCAAGAGAACCAGCACACACCTACAGACACGTCAAGCATACACACAGCACAGCTTTCAAAAAAGCATGGAATATTAATTAGCATGGAATACTCTCCTCACATTTTTTCTGACATAATTAAAGAGAAACTATCGGAGAACATGCAAATCTTAAAATAACACCCATGCAAGCTAAAATTCTTCGTTTTCCTCTTTGCTGACAAGGTGAGTGGCACCTCCATCAGCTCAGGCATAACTTCCCAGCTCTCTCCTAGATCATTGTCCTGCCGTCTCTCCCATGATAAAGTGAAGCTTTCATCACGGCATACTCTGTGCAAACACCTTGACTAGCTTTGCTGTTCGTGTTGGAAACAATTTAAAGTAAGGAACTAAAGTTTTTGTCATTACTAATAAGCCTGACAGTGTACTGGGCTTTGGGTCATATTGTTGGATAAATGTCCAGGGTCTCTACCTTCACTGATTGATAAAGGCCAGGGTGGGCGCTGGCTCTGGGTCTGCCTCACCCTCCCTGGAGCCACCCTGAATCACCAAGAGAATGCCAAACAATGCTAATGTGCTCCGGAAAAGTATATAAATATCTTTTAAAATATCCACTTATAAACTTGATTATTTTATGACTAAAATAACATAGAAGGTGCCAGACATAGTCTTTTGGAGTCAATCCATCCATAAATATTACATGAGCTGCCAGAAAACTCATGACTTTGATTTCCTCATAAATGTAAGTTTTCCAGGAAAGGAAGTATTTAAGATGTCAAGTTTCATATAAAATTTGCCACTTTCCATCATGATCCGAAATGCACTTTCTCCAAATACAAAATATAACTGTGATAAAGATATATGCTACTTTATATATCTTTATTCAACCAACCAAATTAATTCACATTTTTAGGAAATATAACAAACCAGCTATAATATTGGAACTAACTGACAATTTGACTAAATTGCCTGATAAGTCAATTCCTTTATAAACCCGAACAATAATTTTAAACAACTGAGCATTTTTTCTGCACATCTCCAAAACACATTTAAGACTGAAAAATATCTGCGATGGAAGATGCTTTTTGGACCTGACTCAATAAAGCATATTTTATTTTCAGTGTCCCTTTAAAGAAATGTGGAAACTAACTGCCATCAACTTCCTGTCTTAAATAAATAATGCTGTGAGGGGGCAGAGAGTTAGTACAGTGGGTCAGTGGGTAGGGCTCTTGCCTAGCATACAGCGGACCTAGGTTCAATCCTTAGCATTCCATAATGGTCCCCTGAAAACTGCCAGGAGTAATCCCTGAGTGCAGAGCCAGATGCAAGTCTTGAGTACTACCATACTTGGTCAATCCTATCTTCCAAAATGCTGTGAATTAATTGCTTTGAATTCCTCCTTGCCATTTCCTGTTGAACTTAGATATGCTTATTTCGTGATGGTATGTTTTAAAATACTGTGTTCTAGGCACAGGATTAAATACAAGAGATACAATAACATGATAAACTGATAAAATTAATATCCATTAGAGACAGGTATTAGTCAAACTATCACCAAGCTAATGAAAATTTGTAGCAAGCTCTCAAAGGAAAGAGAGCTTTCACATGAAAATACAACAGAAAGAACTGGTTTTCCTGAGGGTGAGATGTTTGAACTGAGATTAGGAAATGTAACATGGCAAATAAATTCTCAGGACCTAAAGCAAGTAGCCATTTTAGTAATAGTGAAGGGGGGAGTAACTACCTTAGAGTAACATTTTATTGTTATGATTTTTCCACAATTGCTTTGGCTAACCGGGTCTTTCTGTGGTTCCATGCAAATGTCAGTAATGTTTGTTTTGGTTAATGGAAGAAGACCTGTGGGACTACATTGATCTGTGTGATGCTTTGAGCATGAAGGTCATGTTCGTAATGTTGGCCCTTCCAGTCCTGAGCAAAGACTATCTTTCCCTCTCCTCACATCTTTCTTTTCTTTTATCTGCGACTTAACAGTCTTCAGTGGGCAAGCCTTTCACCTCTTTTGTTACATTAATTCCTAGGGACTTAAATCTTTTGCATGTGGTTACAAATGCGATATTAAATTAATATTTTTTCACCTCTCATTTATTGTTTGCATTTAGAAGTGCAATAATTTTGTAGATTGGTTTGTCCTGCCTCTTTATTGTAATGGTCTAACTGTAATGGTTCCTAATTGTTGTGCAATAAGCGGCTAGTCTTAGGGCTTGGCTCTTTCCCACCATAAGCCCTAAGGGCGGGACCCAGAACTAAGCTCTGTTTTCAAGGTAATAAAACTTCAGAAAGTCCAGATGTTTACATCCAGGAGAGAAAACACCTGTTTACAGAACAGGATGTGTGCCGGCCTTCTGAATACTTTGCTGCAATGACTCAGGATGCTATTTGTGCTTTGTATCCCCTCTGCCCAGAAAATTTTGTATAAAAGGCCTAAGCTATGCTCAGTGAACCCAGGATGGCTCTCCAGAACCCTCTGCTGCAGTGGTGTCTTTCTTTCTTGTTGTGTCTTTCTTTACTCAGCAGCCACAAGTCAGAAGCTTTTCCCAAGTCCTTCCCTCTCGTTTTCACAGGGATGAAGTCGGGCAAGATCTAGGTCTCCCTCATTCGTGCTGGGGCCTGCTGGCCAGGGCCCCCCTACACTAATGGGTGTGGTGAGCTTTTAGCATTTTCTATGTATATCACTGTCTTCTGCAAATAGTAGTAGTTTTTCTTCTCTTTCACTTCTTATCCCCTTTCTTCCTTTTCTCTTATAATTGTGGTGGCCAGGACTACTGGAGTATTGTTGAAAAATAAGGTCCGATCTGACATTCTTATCGCATGACTGATGGAGGAGGGAGAGAGAGCTTCCATATTTCACGGTTGAGCATACCAGCCACAGGTTGTTGGGTGAGGCCTGTGCCATGGACTGTGCCCCTTCTATGCCAATTAAGGTTAGAGTTTTGGTCAGAAACAGCGTGGGATGTGGTCATCAGCCTCTCTCCCTCTAGTGATATGTTTTTCTCTGTCTCTGTCTCTCTGTCTCTGTCTCTCTGTCTCTGTCTCTCTGTCTCTATCTCTCTGACTCTGCTCTCTCTCTGTCTCTGTTTCTATCTCTCTGTCTCTCTGTCTCTGTCTCTCTGTCCCTCTCTATCTCTCTGTCTCTGTCTCTCTGTCCCTCTCTATCTCTCTGTCTCTGTCTCTCTGTCTCTCTCTCTCTGTCTCTGTCTCTCTGTCTCTTTGTCTCTCTCTTTCTCTCTCTGTCTCTCTGTCTCTGTCTCTCTGTCTCTCTGTCTCTCTCTGTATCTCTGTGTCTGTCTCTATCTCTCGTCTCTCTCTCTCTCTGTATCTCTGTGTCTGTCTCTTCTCTCTCTGTCTCTATCTCTCTGTATCTCTGTGTCTGTCTCTCTATATCTCTGTCTCTCTGTCTCTCTGTCTCTGTCTCTGTCTCTCTGTCTCTGTCTCTCTGTCTCTGTCTGTCTCTGTCTCTCTGTCTCTTTGTCTCTCTCTTTCTCTCTCTCTGTCTCTCTGTCTCTGTCTCTCTCTCTGTCTCTCTGTATCTCTGTGTCTGTCTCTATCTCTCTGTCTCTATCTCTCTCTGTATCTCTGTGTCTGTCTCTCTCTCTGTCTGTCTCTCTGTCTCTCTCTGTCTCTCTGTCTCTGTCTCTCTGTCTCTGTCTCTCTGTCTCTATCTCTCTGACTCTGTCTCTCTCTGTCTCTCTGTTTCTCTTTATCTCTCTGTCTCTCTGTCTTTGTCTCTGTCTCTCTGTCTCTCTGTCTCTCTGTCTCTTTCTGTCTCTCTGTTTCTATCTCTCTGTCTTTGTCTCTCTCTGTCTCTCTGTCTCTCTATCTTTCTGTCTCTCTGTCTCTGTCTCTCTGTCTCTGACTCTCTGTCTCTGTCTCTCTCTGTCTCTTTGTCTCTCTCTGTCTCTCTCTGTCTCCCTGTCTCTGTCACACATATACACACAAAGTCCACAAACAAAAGGAGAGAACAAGAGAGCAGATAAGTGCAAGTTCCCTGAAGATAACAAGGGCACCAGTAAGACATGATTATAGATTAAAATAACAATATCAAAAGAAATCATAAATGAAGTAATAGAATTTAGAAAATAAAAATGAAAGTGGTAAAGGAGGTGGGGGTAAATGCTCGGGTTGAGACCTTCTACTGAAACTATACCACCTACACGGTAAAGCCAGGCAAGCTACCATGTTTTATTTACTTTTTATGCCAAAGACTAGTAACTATTATGAACCTCAGTTCCATAACCTGAAGAATGGTTTAGGGCTCCTCCTGTCCCTGTAGCAAGTAGATGCCCTTGGGTTGCACTTGCTTGTGACAGGACTAATGGAGATGTTACTAGTGCCCACTCAAGCAAATCGATGAACAATGGGAAGACAGTGAAAGGAGGTGGGCATAGCACAATAGTTCAGAAGCATGCCTAATGCACACCCAATCTAGGTTTGATCCCTGATACCTCCTGGTGCCTCAGGCATCTCTGGGTACAGCACTGGAGACCTCCCAGAACAAGCATTGCAAGTTTTCTGAGACCAGAGTATCCCCCAGGTCTCCTGAGGAGTCCTTGGAAAGCTTGCTCTAAGAGAATCAGAGAAAATGACAGCGGGAGCTGAAAAGCTCAAAGGGATGGAACATGAGCTTTGCCTACAGGAGTACCAGGTTCAGCAAGGTAAGCAAGGTGTAAGTAGACCCTGAGCACCACTGGGTGAGACTCGCCCCACACACACACACACACACACACAAAAGGAAAAATTCCATTGTTATCAGTGAATAAAAATTAATAAATAATTCAAGAACAGTGAAATGTGTAGGATTTTATCATTATATTAAATACGTAAAGAATAGGAAGTTAAAATGTTCAAGAATAATTACAAATTTCTTCATGTAGCTAGTAAAGATGACAAAGGCTCCCACACATCATAATGGCAAAGCTAAGAATATTTTTGGGAGTAGATTCTGCACCCACATTTCATGGTATTGGATTTCTAGTCTGGAAATCAGATCAGAGATCTGAGTTGGAGGTAGAAGCACTTAAGAATACTATTTCTCAATTCCATTCACAATTGTGCCACAGAAAATCAAATACCTCGGAATCAAAAACTTAACCAAGTGTGTAAAGGACCTGTACAAAGAAAACTACAAGACACTGCTCCAAGAGATAAAAGAGGACAAAGGAAATGGAAACATATTCCCTGCTTATGGATGGGGAGAATCAACATTGTCAAAATGGTAATACTCCCTAGAGCTCTGTACAGATTCAATGCAGTCCCTATAAGGATACCCATGACATTCTTCAAAGAAATTGACCAAACGCCCCTGAAATTTGTATGGAACAATAAACCCCAAAGGATAGCTAAAGCAATCCTCGGAAAAAGAAGATGGGAGGCATCACATTTCCCAACTTCTAACTGTACTACAAGGCAGTAGTAATTAAAACAGCATGGTATGGGAATAAAAACAGACGGGTGAACCTATGGAATAGAATTGAGTATCCTGACACCCAACCTCAAACACATGATCATTTAATCTTTGATAAAGGTGCAACGAGTCTAAAATGGAGTAAGGAAAGCCTCTTCAACAAGTGGTGTTGGGAAAACTGGGCAGTGACATGTAAAAAAATGAATTTGGACTTGTGTCTAACACCATGCACAAAAATCAGATCAAAATGGATTAAAGATCTCAATATCAGACTTGAATCCATACAGTACATTGAAGAAAATATAGGAAAAACCCTCCACGACATTGAAGCTAAAGGCATCTTCAAAGATGAAACATCACTAACAAAGCAACTAGAAGAAAAAATAAACATATGGGACTACATGAAACTAAAAGGCTTCTGCACCTCAAAAGAAACAGTGACTAAGATACAAAAGCAGTCCACAGAGTAGGAAAGAATATTCACCCGCTACCCATCTGATAAGGGGTTAATACCCAGGATATATTAGGCACTGGTAGAACTTTACAAGAAGAAAACAAACAACCCCATCAAAAATGGGGAGAAGAAATGAACAGAAACTTCAGCAAGGGAAGAAATTCGAATGGCCAAAAACATATGAAAAAATGCTCATCATCACTAATCATCAGAGAGATGCAAATCAAAACAACAATGAAATACCACTTTACACCACAGAGACTGGCACAAATTCAAAAGAGCAAGAACAACAAGTGCTGGCGTGGATGTGGGGAAAAGGGGACACTCATCCATTGTTGGTGGGAATGCCGGCTGGTACAGCCTTTCTGGAAAACAATATGGACATTCCTCCAAAGACTAGAAATTGAACTCCCATTTGACCCAGCCATACCACTCCTGGGAATCTACTCTGGGAAACCAAAAATACGCAGTGGAAACACCATCCCTACTTTTATGTTCATAGCAGCATTATTCACAATATCCAGAATCTGGAAGCAACCAGAGTGCCCTAGAATCGATGATTGGATAAAGAAACTTTGGTACATCTACACGATGGAATACTATGCAGCTGTTAGGAAAAATGAAGTTATAAAATTTGCCTATAAATGGATGGACATGGAAAAGATTATATTGAGTGAAATTAGCCAGAAGGAGAGAGACAGATACAGAATGACTACATTTATTTGCATAACATAAATATATATGTACATATTATGATACCAATATCCAAGGTCAAGTGAAACATATATCAGGAGGTCTTGTCAAAGGTG
Organism: Cryptotis parvus; assembly: GCA_021461705.1. Taxonomy (NCBI): domain Eukaryota; kingdom Metazoa; phylum Chordata; class Mammalia; order Eulipotyphla; family Soricidae; genus Cryptotis; species Cryptotis parvus. The sequence continues at coordinate 47,599 of JAJIBD010008081.1, forward strand.
GAAATTATCACAAACGTGTGGGAGTCAGAGGCTAGGTAAGACAGAAAATGGAACAGTGTGCTAACAATTGTCAAAAGTACTAATACTAACCTAGAACTGAGCATTAAATAGAGGCAAAAAGATACACATGATAACCCTTTAATATATGCTCTGTAATCCATAGTCTGGAAGGGAAGGAAAAGAGAAAGAGAGAGAAAGGGAAAGAAATAAAGAACCTGCCATGGAGGAGGGCTGGAGGAGAGGAGGGAACCAGGGGCGTTGGTGGTGGGAGATGGGAACTGGTGGAGGGATGGGTGCTGGAACACTGTATGACCAAAACCCAAATACAAACTTTTTAATTGTATATCTTTGTAATTGTAAAAATAAAAAATTTAAAAAATACTCTTTCTGTAATAACACATTCATCCCAGGTTCCTTTTTAAATTTCATTTTTATTAGAGCATTTACAACGTTTTTCATGATAGAGTGTTTCAGGCATTCAATATTCCAACACTCAACCCATCAGCAGTGTGATGACTGTGATCTTGCCTCCAAAAACCAGTGTCCCCAGGTTCCCTCACACCCCGCAGTATAGCCCCTTGGCAGCCACTTAACTTAATTTCATATTTCTTGGTCCTACAAAAAATTAAAGGAATAGAAAATGGAATTATCAGAAAATTTGAGTACAAGATGAGATGACTGATATATATAAATAAAAATAATACATTGTGAAACGAAATATAGATAGAGCCAATAATTTACTTATGCCTAACAGTAAATAAACTTGATTATTTGTCTTCTATGCTTTTTTGTCTTCCACATAAGTATGTTATTGAAAGAGTGTACAAAATACAATTACAACATTCTTAAAATCTGTCTGATCTTTCAACAAAATTAATTTATGTCCTATGCTGCATTTAGCATGTTTTATTTCCTTTGCACTCATAAAGAGGAGTTCAAATGCTATCTATACCCAGTAAAAATGTTTTCTATCAAAAAGATTAGAAAAAGCTTTAGCAAGGATTTATAGAAGTAGGTGCACTGTTAGGAAAGTAAACAGAGAAAACAGATGACAGGATACATATACTGTGGTGAATATACACAAAATACAACTCTGCCATAAAAAACTTTGAAATTGGAGTTTTTATAGTGTTTTCTTTCCTTTAAAAACACTACATGGGAACACTGTGTGACCGAAACCCCCAAACATGAACAACTTTGTAATTGTATATCTCACGGTGGTATAATAAAATATTGATTAAAAAATATATGTTGGGGCCAGAGGAACAGTACAGCAGGTAGGGTATTTGCCCTGCATTTGGCCAACCTGGGTTCACTATCCTATACCCAATATAGTTCCCAAGCTTACGAGGAATGAGGAGTGATTCCTGAGTGCAGAGCCAGCTTGTAAGTCCTGAGTACTGCCGGGTAGGTATACCAGTCCAAACAAGCCCCCCCAAAAGAGCAATATATGTATTATAAAGCTGATGCTGCTGATTATAGTACCCGACCTCCTCCTTCATCTTCACAGTGATTTTTACTTTAGTGATTCTGGAAGTTAATTTTGCACCATTGGTCTCTGAGGGGATTATAAGTATGAAGACAAAACATATGTTTTCTGATATTATAGCCCATTTCCCAATTAATGTGACAAAATTTCATGGTGGTAAGAAACATTACTCTTGCGATTCTAAAATTTGATAACCCAAAGCAAAACTGAGAAAAAAAGAGGAAGAGGAAAGAGTGGGGGGAAAGAGAGAATACAAATTCGAAAGAAAAAAAGCAATAAAAATTAGTTCTAAAACAATACACAAAAATCTAAAACAAGGCAATAAAAAAGTGAAAAGAAACAAAGTAAAAACTAAGGTATATATACAGAAAACTCTATCAGTATGTTGGTATATCCAAAAGCAAATAATCAATGTAAATAATCTTACCCAAAGCTGCTTAGCAGAAATAAAATAGGAACCAGGGTGATTTTTACCATGCCCCCAAAAAGTGGAGAAAAACAAGTGTGTATTTTCACATCTCCGTTTGGGTTAGTCACATTTTGAGTAGTCATATGCAGTAGATACTATGTTGGATAGAAAGACAAAACTCTAAAAGAGACAGATACTGTAAGATTAGATTAAAAATCAAGATTTAGCAGCATGCCATCTACAATAGCATCTATTTCATATATGAGGAAAGATAAATTTACATGTAAGAGGTGGAAAAGACACATCATGGTTCTAATCAAAAGAATACAGGAGTGACTATATTAACCCAACAAGATATTATGGAAGAAATAATGTTATTAAATGCATTTGTATCCAATAAATATATTAAATGGATATTAAAGTGGATATTATGCTATGAGATTACAATTCATTAACTAAACATTATTGCAATTCTATTTATATGAAATTCTGGAAAGGCAAATTCTTTTTTATTTTAATTTTTAATGAACATTATTTAGAAAGATGTGAAAGAAAAGAAAAAGAGGGGAAATATTTATTAAAAGAAGAACAAGGAATTGAAGAACAACTCCAAAGGCAAAATGGTGATCGGCTGATGAGAGAGCAACATTCCGGAATCAGAGATCACCTTGCCCCCCAGCACAGAAGACAGGACTTATGGTGCACCTGACACCAGGAAGCTATCAGGCCACATTCTGTGCTTCTTCACATCAACCCCCTTACAGATAATAGTGTTGTAGGCAGGCAGACAGGGGGGCGCCATGGCAATAAAATTCCTGAAGAAGAAAAAATCCAGAGCCACAACTGATTGAAAACCCAAAACCAAACTTGACAAAACCACTATCAAAAATAGACCCTGGGGGGAAGGGAAGACCAAAAGGGAATGTGAAGCCCATAGGCCACTGACCCTTCTAGAGGCTTTAGATAATTAACTCTCCAAGGGAGATAAATCAGCATTCCCGCCCAGAACCCAGCTCACAGAAGACTCCAAAGCATTCCAGTCAAAGAAGACCACTCCCAAAGTCTACTCCCCTTGGCAACAGCCCTAGTAACCTAGGTTGAAGCCCCATATGGGAGTAACTTGGGGAGAAATCCATAAAAGCCGTCCTGACCAAAGGACAGCACGCACATGCTGCATGGACACATATGCTGCCTGAGCCCCTGTGGCCGAGCACATGTGGATGCCTAAGCACATGTGTTGCCCGCATCTCCCTTCTTGAGATGTGTACTCCTCTCTCTTACTCGCTCTCCGTCTTTGGAGTAGCCCATGTTCTCCCTTGAGCGCCTTTCTCTCTCTCTCTCTTTCTCTCCCCTCCCCCTCTTCTTAAACCTCCTCAATAAAAAAAAACTGTTTTAACTTCACTGCTCGTTGACTCCTGAAAATTCCTTTTCTTCGAGGAAGACAAGAACCCTAAGGCAGCCCTGGGTAAGGACTAGGACTGACTTTCCTTTCCTGCAAAGAGCAATTTCTCGCTCCAGCCTGAGTCCGTGGCTCCCCAAGAAACCTCGGGTGATGGGGATCAACTCCCGTGCCTAGAGATCAAGCGGACATCAGGTGTGGCTTGAAGTCCACCTGGTGGGGCTGGTAGGGCTCAGGCCCACGCCGTGCTGGGGCTCATCGCAGACTTTATTAGTCCTTAGCCTGCCCAGCGGGTCCCAGGTGGCAGAGGCAGCTGGGGAGAAGCGACCATCTCTCTCCCTTCCGACCTCACATAAGTCACCCGTGGGGACCACCTGCAACAGTAGGAGCCGGACCAAGCACACCGGTTCTGTTGCAGGTGGACCCCACGGTGACTTATGTGAGGCCGGAAGGGGAGAGAGATGGTTGCTTTCTCCCCAGCCGCCTCTGCCACCCAGGATAATATAGGTTTTATTGAGGAGGTTTTTGGAGAGGGAAGGGGGAGAGAAAGTAAGAGAGAGAGTATCGAGCTCAAGGGAGAATGCGGGCTACTCCAAAGACGGAGAGCGAGAAAAGGAGAGAGTACACATCTCAAGAAGGGAGATGCGGGCAACACATGTGCTCAGGCACCACATGTGCTGGGCCACAGGGGCTCAGACAGCATGTGTGTCCAGGCAACATGTGTGCCAGGCAGCATGTGCACACTGTCCTTTGGTCAGGACGGCTTTTATAGATTTCTCCCCAAGTTACTCCCATATGGGGTTTCAACCTCGGTTGCTAGGGGCGTTGTTGCCAAGGGGAGTAGACTTTGGGAGTGGTCTTCTTTGAAAATCTCCTTTGGGAGTCTTCTGTGAGCTGGGTTTGGTGGGAAGGCTGATTCATCTCCCTCAGGAGATTTAATTAGCTAAAGCTATTAGAAGGGCCTGTGGCCTAGGGCTTCACACATTTCCTCTGGCCTTCCCTTCCCCAGGGTCCATTGTTGATATGGTCTTATCAAGCCTGGTTCCTTGTGACAACAGGTGTGACTCTGGATGGCTGAAGGACCAGTTTTCTTACTTCTTCAGGAATTTTTATTGCCATGTGGTGCCCCCCCTGTCTGCCTGCCTACAACAGTTCCATTGGTCTTGGTAGCCTTTTCTGGCCCCAAACAGTTTAAGAATCCCACTCATTCTCTCGCAGGGCACAGGGCTCGGCTCAACTCCAGGCTCAACAAAGGCCACCAGGGAGGGCACCCCAATAAACTTCTCCTATTCCTTCCTTTTCACTTGTCTCTGTTTCTCCATCTATGCCAGCTGAGGTCACTGATTGATCAATGCATATGCTGCCTGAGCCCATGTGCTGCTTGAGTCCACATGGCACATGGGTGGCCTGCATCACTGCTCTTGAGATGTGTAGTCTCTCTCTCTCTCTCTCTCTCTCTCTCTCTCTCTCTCTCTCTCTCTCTCTCTCTCTCTCTCTCACACACACACACACACACACACACACACACACACACACACACACACACACACTTTCTTGCCTCCTTCCCTTTCCTAAAAACCTCCAAATAAAATCTGTTTTACTTCACTGTTTGTCTCTTCCTGAAATTCTTCAGAGAGACAAAGACAAGAACCTGCAAGGCCTAGGTGAGGCCTTGCCTGCCCAGGAGGTTCCAGGAGTGGTATAGGTGGATTGGGACAAAGTGGCCATCTGTCTCCTCCCTGCCTCACATAAGCCACCCATAAGGGCCCACCTACATCTTCTTAAAGTGCTTTTATTTTTATTTCTTTTAGCTGGCACCCTTCAGGCTCCTGGTTCTGGGATTATGCACTCTTCAGCTTCAGGAATTTAACAGCAATGATAGCTTTAACAGTTGCTTCTTCACTGGGATTTTCTTCCTGCCCCTCTCGGACCCCAATGATCTTTATGTTATTCCTTTTGATTTCATTCAATGCTCTCTTGTTATCTGTTGGTTTATTTTGAAGCTCTTTTCCATATTCTGCTATTGTCTGGAGATTCTCTGCACCTCATCTTGGAGGCCAAATAACTTTCAAGAGGAGGTTTAACACAAAGTGGTTTTTTCCTGGAGTTTTCTGCATCCAGAGAAGTAAATCTGGGCATTGTCACAGGGAAAGCTTTACACTGTTGATGGCCTTCTCATAATCTTATCTCTTGCACTGTTGGTGGTCTTTTAATAATCTCAAATTCTTGCATAGTTTCTCCTTTTGTTAGGGGTTCATCCTTCTCTGTGTGGCATCTCAAATTTCTGCCTCTGGGTGGTGCCTCAGTTTTTCCTTTTCATTGAGCTCAGGATTTGCATGTCAAAGGATGTGGTCTTCATGCCCCCAAGGCTAGGCAATCTCTTCCTAAATGTTATTTTTTCCCAAAACTACAACCTGTCCCTTCAACTCCCCCAACACACATATACACATGCACACCTATCTACCTGCAGCAAGTGTACTTAATTTTTCATGCAGCCACACCAGACAGTACTAGGGAGACCAAGCAATGTTGAGGGTCAAACACAGGGCCTTGTACTTGTCATGCGTGTGCCCCACCATTGGAACCACAGCACTGACCCTTATGTCTTAGTTTTATAGTTTGGGAGCCATGCCCAGAGGTGCTCAAGAGCTACTCCAGAATATGTACTCAGTGAGCAAATTCTTTAGAGAACAAAAGTAGGTCAGTGGTTCCTGAACACCAAAGTATCAAAGTAGGATGCTGAAACAAAAGGGCACAGGATACAAAAGAAACTTTCAAATAAGGGGAATATTCTGTGACTGAGCTGATATTTTCATATTTATGAAAGGTCATCAAATTATATATTTAAAATTAAGTTGTCATGAAAAAACACCTTATAAATATACCAAAGTATGCTATAATGAATACCAATCCTGAACTTATATATCATGTAAAAGAAATTGAAAAGGTCTATAGCTAATAAATTGCTTTCAAATTTCATTATTGGAGACCCCTCCCTCTCCTCCCTTCAAAAGTGCTTCTAGGGTCAACAATGTATTCACCCAAGTGGTATATGTGAAAGTCTGAGCTTGATCCTTGGCACTACACAGTCACCAATTGCTATAGTCAGTGGTCCCTGGTTTTAATAGATGCTTCCACTCTTCCATCTCTGCAGGCCCACGTTCACATCTCAGACACTGCTTTGTTGGAGTACATGCCCTGGCCACAGCTGTCAAGAGCCTTTGCATCTTGCCTGGAGCTATCTCCTGCAGGTCACATTGTACATCATGGGCAGGAAGACAATTTGGATCTGTGACTATCTGTATGGCAGAGTATCTTACCATGTATTCTATGTTAGGTGTTCAAAATATTTCCTCTCATACTCCCACAGATCCTCCCATGGAACTGGACAACTCTACCAGAGTTTTCCTGACTGTGTTGGATCCTCCTTTAAATAAAAGAGTCATAATTAAATCAGAGAGAAATGCTCTTTGCCTCCTGGCAAGCAAGCATGGTTCTCAGTAATTCTAAAGGCTACAGCCCAGAACAACCCTGAGTAAAGATCAGGATCTCATGGAAATTTGGAAAAATATATATCTGGCTATAGAATATTCATGGTATAGATATACGCCTTTCGTATTTATTCTGATATCTGGCTATAGAATAGTCATGGTATAGATATATGCCTTTTGTATTTATTCTGAGATACATTTCATCTCAAATGCCCTTCCCCCATCTCTGCAAAGCACCTGCAGGTAAGCTGGTGAGGCAGATCTTGACAAGGGCAAATTAGCATTTGAATGGCCTGTACCAGATGAGCTCACTTGAGGAAGTGCACCTGAATGGGATAGAATTGGCCCAGAATGAGACCCTTCCTGTGGGCCAGGTCAGGGGCTAAAGAGATATCTGCCCACTCATCTCCCTAATCTCCTGCTGATGCAGGTGGGCCTCACGGGTGGCTTAGTGAGCCCCGAAGGGGGAGAGAGATGGTTGCTTTCTCCCCCAGCCGCCTCTGCCAACCGAGACCCGCTGGACAGGCTTAGGACTGATAAAGTCTGCGGTGAGCCCTGCAAGGCGTGGGGCCTGAGCCTCCACCAGCCCCACGAGGTGGCAGTCAAGCCACACCTGATGTCCGCTTGATCTCTAGGCACGGGAGTTGATCCCCACCACCTGAGTGTTCTCCGGGAGCCATGGACTCAGGCTGGAGCGAGGAATTGCTCTTTGCAGGAAAGGACAGTCAGTCCTAGGCCTTACCCAGAATTGCCTCAGGGTTCTTCTCTTCCTCTCAGAAAAAGAATTTTCAGGAGTCCACGAGAAGTGAAGTAAAACAGGTTTTATTAAGGAGGTTTTAGGAAAGGGAAGGGGAGGGAAAGTAAGAGAAATGCTCTCAAGGGAGAACACAGGCTACTCCAAAGATGGTGAGCGCCAACTGGTTTTCGAATGGGCTTTTATCCTCTTTGACTGGAATGCTCTGGAGTCTTCTGCAAACTTGGTCCTGGGCCCAGAAGGCTGATTCATCTCTCTCAGGAGATTTGATCAGCTAAGCCATTAGAAGGGCCTGTGGCCTATGGGCTTCACACATTGCCTTTGGCCTTCCCTTCCATCAGGGTCTATTGTTGATAGTGGTCTTATCAAGTCTGGTTCCGGTTTTCAAACAAGTGACTCTGGATAGCTGAAGGACCAGTTTATTTTTTTTCTTCTTCAGGAATTTTTATTGCCATGTGGCACCCCCTGTTTCCCTGCCTACAACACTGTGTCTGTGTCGGCTATTCTGACTGAGCACATGGTTCACAATGCATCAGCCAACTTGGCCTAGGGTCCTCACCTAAATACATGGTCTGGGTCCAGCTAGGAATTGGAAATTTGGGATTTTCCTGTTCCTGAATTGTACTGCCAGATCTTGTGTGAGTAGCCTTTTGGAACTGTGCTGAAATCATGAGGTTTTTATTTACCCACCGGGAACAGATCCCTTTGGGGCAGAAGGGAATTCGATCCTGTTCCCTGATATTGTCAGGAAGCACAGTGGTCCACTCAGATCACTTGATCACTTGACATCCCATTATTCATTGACTTGCTTGAACAGGCGCCAATAACATTTTCATTTGACCCTATCACATTCCAGTGTAACCCAATGGCATCTGGTTGCTTCAGGAATACGAAGAGCCTCAAACCGTTCGTTCAGGGTCTCTTTTATTTATTTATTTATTTATTTATTTATTTATTGCTTTTTTTGAGTCACACCCAGCAATGCTCAGGGGTTTCTTCCTGCTCTGCACTCAGGAATTACTCCTGGCGGTGCTCGGGGGACCATATGGGATGCTGGGGATTGAACCGAGGCTGGCACAGGCCAACCACTTGCCAGGCAAACCCCCTACCAGCTGGGCTATTGCTCCGGTCCCTCATTCAGGGTCTTGATGAAGAAGTCTGACCATCTGGTAGGTGGGTGGCCACATAATCTTTTGACGTCTTGTGGGATCCAGTCGGTATTGGCTCTGGTCCAGTGGTCATCTCCAAATCACATTACATGTCCAGACCATCTGATTTTCCATGCCTTGACAAACGAGACAGTGTCCCTGACTCTGGAACATTGATGGAGGTAGGAACTCTGGATTCCTTCTCTCACTTGAGTGAGGAGTGATATTCCAAGCATAGCTCTTTGAATTCCTCTTTGGGAGACCCGAATAGCGTTCTCATCCTGCTTTTGTAGGGCCCAGGTCTCTGAGGTGTATGTTAATGCAGGGAGAACAGTCAGGTCACAGCCCAGAATTTTCCAACACTGCTTGACCATTCAGTTTTCCATGCTCACATTCACATTTTGAGTCCATAGTGTCACTTGCTGCAGCTTGTACCCAGAACCACCTCATCAGATTATACCTCTACTCATAGTGCCCAGACTTACACCTCCTGTAGCTGGATGAGGACAAAAAGGGAGGGAAAAGAGCAGCATTCAGTTGAATTCCTCAGAGAGCTCCCAGTGGGGCGAACATAATGGGGAAGCCATGTAGTGAAAGAAGGCAGAAACCCCCTTTCCCAACCAGGGCAGGCCTACTCATGGAAAGTTACCAATTTAGGGCCTGAGTGTCCTTTTCATCTTGAAGTAACTTTTTGTTATCTACAAAAGGCCCAGAACAAATTCCTGTTAGAGGTTATGAGACCCCCACCCAGAATCTACTATCTGGCCTGAATTGCCTGGATTGCATTCCTGCACGTCACGCATAGCAGTTGCTGACCCATGATCCCACTGTATCTAGCGTGTATCTAGCCGCACCAAATATAGAAAGAAGTATTAAGAATGAACTGATTGGTGGGAGATGGTTACTTGGTACAAAGTGATTGGCTGCCTGCGCCGCAGACCTTGATATAATATTTTAAATCTATTGGATGTTTATGCGCGGGCTTTTCTGTAGCGGCGGGAACTATCTCTTAAAAGATCCTCCCTGGAAGGGCTCGGGGCTCTTAGCCACTGACCACTTGGGGTCATGCTATGGGCCCGAGTATACTCGCTTATTAATAAAAACCCTTGCTTTTGCATAGGACCCAGTCTCTCAGAGTTTTCCTTGATAGGTGCGGCGTTCGAAGCTCCCCAGTCAGTCACCCCATTGGGTGGCCAACTCTTTCAGTAGAAGCCCAGGAAGGTCAAGTGAAGGTAACAGCATGAAGTCTCTACAAGTACCAAGGAGCTCTGTAATCTCTCGGATAATGACTTTAGAAATCATTGTTACTGAGCTCAAAGTAATTATGATACAGGTAATCAGCAAAACACATGAATGCATGAAAGAGGAAATGAGAATACTATAATCAGAAGTGATAGAACTGATGAATATAGTAGATGAAATAAAAAATTAAGTAAAAGGCCTCAACAGCAGAACTAACAGCAGTTGAGAAAAAGATCGGTGAGCTCTGTCACTCAAGAAACCAGTAAAAAAACAACAAAAGATAGAAAAAATCTGAGAAGTCATGAACAGTAGACCAGATAACTATGGACCAAAATGAAGAACAATATAAGAATCAGAGTTCTTAAGGAAAGAAAAGTGAGTCCAATGAAGAACCACTAGTTCACCCAGATTCAAGGGGCCTTCAAATCTTGAAAGGTTATAAAGGAGAGTGAGTGTCATTTCTCAAAGATCAAGAAATTGATATATTAAGAAGAAATCGCACTCCTAAATAACTAAGCACGTAATGATACATGACAATAGTTACCACAATTGCTAATAGATTTGAAAGAAGGCATTGACAGCTACCCAGCAGTGGCAGGAGACTTACACGCCCTGTCACTGCCGGATAGATCAAATAGGAGAAACCCTCAACATTAAAGCACTAGACTTGAAGCAATAAATATAAGAGATGGACCTAGTGAATGTACATAGTTTCATAGGTAGGGAGGGGAGAGTAGATGGAAGGAGTCTTTAGGAATTTGAAGGAGGTAAGGGGAATTTCTGGGGATGGGTGTTGTGTTTGAACAGTATGAGCATAAAAACGAACATTAACAGTATTATAAACCATGGTACCTCACTAAAAATAGGAGGAAAAATGCTTTGAGGGACCAGAGACACAGTACAACAGCTAAGGTGCTTGCTTTGCAAGCAGCTGACCCAACCCCTCACACATACCCACCCACCCCAACCCCTCACACATACTCACCCACTCACTGCATTGACCCTCTAGAAACTTTTTGAAGCCCAAGCAAAGAGCTGCAGGTAGTCTGAGAATCACTGGGTTTGGCAAAAATATTCAACCTGATTACACCCACAAAAAATTGCTTCAGAAGACTGAGAAAAAGATATTTCAAGTCCTGAAAGATAAAAGTGGTAGATATTTATAACCAATTAATAAGGGAAGCTCTTCCTGAAAGGATGTAAAAACAGTTTCCAGCATGCCAGCTTCTCTTCACTAAAGCAGAAACGAGCTCACTTATTGCAGAATTGAAGAAGAAGCTCCTGGGAGGGTTCACTTGTACAGGAATTATAGCCTGATTTCAGCTAATCATATTCAAAATATTGTAATGAAGAATGTTAATAATAGAAGTATATTTTACTACTCATATGAAAATTTAGTATTACATAATAACTTTGTTGAATTTGACAAGTCATTACATTAGAACTTCAAGCTTCATCACTTTGGCCTATAGTGGTGAACAGACAAAGGTGGCCTATCATTCTCTTAAGATATGTGTAAAAAGCAAAAAAGCATTTTTTGCAGCAGTTATGCATATGAATTAAACAGACACATTTTGAGTACCTATCAAACAATACTGACCTTCATGCCATTTGGACCAACTACCTAAAACAAAACCAAATAATCTAATCAACTAATATTTAAAAAATAAACTCTGGAGACTGGATGACAGTACAGAAAGGAGGGTATTTGCCTTGCATGTGGCCCACCAGGGCTCAATCCCTGACATCCCATATGGTCCCCTGAGTACCACCTGAGTGCAGAGCCAGGTGTGACCTGAGCATCACTGGTATGACTCCCCCAATTTTTTAAACACTAAAGAAAGAGTACTATGAAGAGCAAAATGAGCAGTTTTCTATCATATTTCTATTGGCACATCAAGTACATAAGTAAAAATGAGTTTGATAAAAGTATTCATAACAGGACTGGGGAACCACTTCCCAATGGGTATAGCATGCCTCGTAATGCAATCAAAGCTAAAATGATAAATAATAGGAGGCCAGAATATCCAAAAGAGCAGAGTCAAGTCAGACCAACTGCTTAAAACTGATGCAGCTACAGTGCTGCTTATGAAAGGATGCAAAAGCATAATGGAATTTGAGTCAGCTATGGAGGATGGATGCACAGCTGAAAGACAGAAAGAATCAAAATCAGATCAGCTTTCCAACACATTCCTATGTCCTCCTTCTGTCCAATTTCATTAATACTTATCAGAGTGAGAGAGAAATCTAAGTAATTACTAAAAACAAGCTAAACACTATTCACAATAGCCAGAATATGGAAACTACCAGTGTGTCCTAGAACTGATGACTGGATAAAGAAACTTTGGTACAACTATACAATGGAATACTATGAAGCTGTTAGAAAAATGAAGATATTAAATTTGCCTAAAAATAGATGAACATGGAGAAGATCATGTTGAGTGAAATTAGCCAGAAGAAAAAAGACAGATATAGAATGGCTGCATTTATTTGCATGACATAAAAATATATATAAATATTACGATACCAATATCCAAGGTGAGACGAATCATGGATCAGGAAGTCTTGTCAAAGGTGTAAATTACCACAAATATATGGGAACCAGAGGTTAGGTAAGATAGAGAAGGGAACAGTGTGCTAATAATTGTCAAAAATGCTAATATCAACCTAGAACTGAGCATTAAACACAGGCAAAAAGATACACATGATAACCTCTAAACGTATGTATTACAATCCACAATGTGTAAGAGAAGGAAGAGAGAAAGAGAGAGAGAGAAAGTGAATGAGAGAAAAGAGATAAAGAACCAGCCATAGAGGCAGGCTCGGGAGGGGGAAGGGAATCAGGAACATTGGTGGGGGAAATGGGTACTGGTGGAGGGATGGGTGCTGAGCACTGTATGACTGAAACCCAAACATGAACATCTTTGTAATTGTATATCTCACGGTGGTATAATAAAATATTTAAAACATAAATAAATATCAATGTATAATTTGTAAAAAAATTAAAAAAGAAATAAAAATGTGATAGAAAGAAGTGAATGTGGGGTGTGGCGGACTTATATACTCAAGTTGAGACTCTAAATTAAAATTCCAATAAAAAATGTAAAATCTAAATATATACCAAAGAAATTGAAATGTTAAAATAATAAATCATAAATTAATATTACATTGTAGAGACTTCATATTTTGTAATTCCATGTAATAAATAAGAATCAGAGTTTTTAAGGAAAAGAAAAGTGAGTCTAATGAAGAACCACTAGTTCACCCAGATTCAGGGGCCTTCAAATTTTGAAAGGTTATAAGGGAGACTCACAGACATGGGGCAGAGCTGTGACTGGCTCTCCCTGTGCCCAGCTGCTCATGAGGCACCCGGGAGGGATTGTGAATTCTAGCCCTGGCCCACCACCCCAGCAGAGCCTTGCAACAAGCCAGATGACCCCCCCATTCCATGAAGGCCTCCATTTTCCACATCCGGACTTCCCCCCTTGTCAGAACTCCACCCAGCAGACCAGCCTATCACAGCCCAGCTCACGCGGCTGCAAGCGACAGCGTGGTTCATCAATAAATGCTGGATTTAGAGATGACTACAAGAGTATGCTACCCGCATGGCAGAGCCTGGCAAGCTACCCGTGTCGTATTTGATATGCCAAATACCAGTAACAATTATAGACCTCACTCCCATGACCTGATGAAATGGTTTGAGGCTCTATGTTCCTGGAGCAAGCAGGTGCCCTTGGGCTCTACTTGCATGATGCAGGACATATGAAGATGTTACTGCTGCACGCTCTAGCAAATCGATGATGAATGGGAAGACAGAGATACAGTGATGTAATAAATATGTAGGTATATCTAAAGAAAATTTATTGTATCATTATTTACAGTAGGAAAGAGATATAAGTCCAAGAATTTGGGACAAAAAGTAGACGGGTATGTATATACCACAGAAAACTATGTTGTCATACAGGAGCAGAAGTAATATATAAAAAAAATGGGTTGTATCATGACTAAAATATAACGAAAAGAGAGCAGTATAATTGTGAATAATATATAATTTTTCACATGGAAACAAATGATAAGAAAACCAATAAAGCACTTCCAAAAGCATAGAAAAGTATCTCAATAAATATTCTGAAAATATTCAGTAAATCTCCAGAAATACTCTTGAATACTGTGAGCAAGAATGAATACATTTGAAGGAAGGCGACTTGAATAAAAACTAGTCATTAATAAAACACTGAAATGTATGTAGTTCTCATGATAATGTAATAGTGTAATAAAGTAAGGAATATAGTCAGCAGGTCTCACCCACTTGTGACACATGAAAATGAAGAGATTATGAATCGGTTCAACATAGCTTACTATCATAAAATCTCTCTCATTCTGTAGATTTTCAACTGAGAATAAATTAACCACACTTTTTTATATATTACTTCAAAGGGGAAATCTCAGATTCAACTATTGAACAATGGGGTGGGGGAGTTTATCTTCAATGTGTGAAATGAGTTACTTTCACACCACTTATTAGTGAATGGAGACATACACTCAATAATGATTTAATTCATTAACTCAAAATGCTTTATAATCCCACATCTAAGCTTCAAAGGGAACAAAAGTAGAAAAAATTATCTGCATGAAAGTTTTTTAAAATATTTTATTATACCTCTGTTAGATATACAATTACAAGATGTTCATGTTTGAATTTTGGTTCTACAGTGTTCCAACACCCATCCCTGCCAACACCCACCCCTGCCCATCTCTCATCACCAATGTCCCCACCTCCCTCCCCTTCCCCCAGCCTGTCTCCATGGCAGGTTCTTTATCTCTTTTCTCTCTTTTCTCTGTCCTTCTCACTTCCCTTTCTTACACATTGTAGTTTGCAATATATTCTAGAACATGATTGGTTCCAATGGTTTGATGTACCAGGTCCGGACCACAAAAATGGAGGCTATATGGTGAGTGAGTCTCATCCAGCTTCTTCTGAGGCCCTACAGAGGTGATGGGCCCACTCTCAAAACCCATCTTGCCTCCTGGGAACCTCATGGTCAGCTGAGCTAGTTGAGAGCTGGGTGGCAGCTCTCCCCCATTTGTCTGAGTCTCTGCATCATGGCTGAGAGTCCCGAGGAAGTTCATGAACAGGGCCATCAGGCCTCCAGGATGGGTCCACCAGGGGAAGGGGTACCCCAGCTCCATCTCCAGGAACGCCCAGTGACTTCCGCCTTCGAGAGCTGCCTACCTGGGCTCGAACTTGGCTGCTTTGAGGTGGTCTTGAGATCAGTGATTCTCTTGCGTGGGTTCTAATGATCTGTGGGGCCCAGACCGTGATAATGGTGGCTATTATGGTGAGAGAGTCTCATCTGACTGCTTCCGAGGCCCTACAGTAGTTATGGGCCCACTCCGAAAAACCCATCTTGCCTCCTGGAAGCCTCGTGGTCAGCTGAGCTAGGGGAGAGCCGGGTGGCAGTTCTCCCCCATGCATCTGAGTCTCTCATCTTTCTCTCTATCTCTATTTCTGTCTCTGTATTTCTCTCTCTTCTCCTATACCTTGTGACTTGCCTTACGGTTTGTGATGCAATTATCTATGTGCATATTCAGTAGTGATTTCTAATGTGACATTATAGTTCATCATTCCCCATCAACCTCCCCAATTTGTTACAACTACAATGATCATTATGTTGTAAAGATGTGCAAGATCCTGGAAGGACCTGATCCTAGCCTACTTTGTTATCTAAGTCTCTTGTGTGGTGGTGCACTGTTCTTCCTATATCAGACCACCCACCATCCAGCGCCCACAGGGCACAGCCCTGGGGGTGTAGACAAGCCTATCTCCTGTTTGCCACCTGCCAACGCAGCCGGGCACCACAGCCATACCTGCAACACCTCGAGGAGCAGGATCTGCATGAAAGTCATGTCACTCTTTGAAATACTTTTGTTCTGTGAATATTGAGGAAACAATTTTGAAATACATAGTGATATCCTTGACTAGCTGAGCTCTTTTTATTTCAAGATACTTTTCACAAGCATTATGCTCAAAATGGTATAAACGCCTCATGGAACAGAATCTATTGCATTCCCCACTAATAGCCTAAAATGTGAATACCTAACCCCCTCATAAGAGAAATAAAGTCCGTATAACATTAAAATCTGACAAACCTATCACATCACCTTTCAAACTCTCTGTTTAGAAATAATATCATGAATCAATGAAGCACCTTAGTAAGAGAGCGTCTGTGCAATTGTCCAGGAAAGAAAAAAAAAAATTCTTAGTTTCTAGCTATGAATCTCACCCACTGAAAACTGGAAAAAAAATATTTTGAGAGAGAATTTTCTAATAAAAATATTTTTAGCATAAAGTACTGGGCTGACTTAGCACATAAAATCACTTCATCATTTTCATTATTTCAAAACAGAACCAAAAGAGAATATTCTAATGGGAAGAATAGCTCATTAAAATAAAACTGAAAAAATGTTGGGTAAAATTAATCTTAACAGCATTCCCAAAATGAATGAATGACTTGGATCTAAAGATATCATTTGTGTCATATTCTCTTTCACCAATAGTAGTCTCTTTGTTTAAATCCCTTTCCAAAAAAAGTCTGTCTAGACTCAATAAGTTACTCTTGGTCAAATCCCGCATACAATCTTCTGTGTTGACTAATATATTTATTGTCTTGATTTTTTTAACAATTACAAAAATGTTCATGTTTGGATTTTGGCCATACAGTGTTCCAGCACCCATCCCTCCACCATTGACTGTTTCCCTCCCCCCTCCCTAGCCTGCCTCTATGGCGGGTTCCTTATCTCTTTTCTTTCTTACTCTTTCTCTCTCTCTTTCTCTCTTCCTTTTCTTACATATCGTGGGTTGTAATACATATACTTAGAGGTTATCCAAAAGACTAAGAACAAGTCCTGACGTGGTTGCAGGGAAAAGGGGACTCTCATTTATTGTTGGTGGGAATGTAGACTGGTACAGCCTTTTTGGAAAACTATATGGACATTCCTCCAAAGACTAGAAATTGAGGGGCCAGAGCGATAGCCCAGTGGGTAGGGCATTTGCCTTGCCGCGGCCGGCCCATGCTGGCCCGGGTTCAATCCCCTGCATCCCATATGGCCCCTCAAGCACCTCCAGAAGTAATTCTTGAGTACAGGGCCAGGAGAAACCCCTGAGCATAGCCGGGTGTGACCCAAAAAGCAAAAAGAAAAAAAAGACTAGAAATTGAACTCCCATTTGACCCTATCTTTGATTATTTTTTGACGAGACACTCCTGGAAATGCCTAGCAGTACTCCCAGCTTGCTGCTCAGAGCACTTTGCAGTGCTTAGATCAAATCAAGGGCTCCCAGATGCAAAGCATGCAATTAATCCCTTTGAGTCATCTCCCTGGGTCTTAATATTAAATTAGGAGCATATTAAATAAATTGCTCCTTATTTTTAGTTCAAGCTTTCACTCTTTATAAAAGCATTATTATTCCTTTGCCTGTATATTTCCATACTCTTTTTATTTCTCTTGTTACAATTAATACTTTCTAGAGCTTTTCTAGAGCTTTTAGTCAGTCAAAGGCATGTATCTTCTGTATTGTGTTTAATATGAAAAGTTGAAAAGATATTACCCTTATTGGAAAACTTAATGATTGCCAATTGGTATCACATAATCCAAACCTCACAACTGGAAATGTAACTAAAACAAATGGCTGCATGATTATCTAACAACCAAAATTTCCATCTTACTCCTCCCACTTGATAGATTATGACTTTAGTTCAGCAAATTAGACACAATGTCATTGGTATGTTCTTATTTTACTCTGTGCATTTATTCCTGTTGCCCTATATGTTCACAGTTAACTGTCAAAGTGGTCAAAACATATTTATATTCTCATTTGTTAGACAATGAACTAGACATAGTGATAATTAATTCATTCAACAAATATTGAAATCCAGAAACGAACATGGAATTATCTAAAGCTCTAGAAATATAAATATGCATGAAATATAACTCATACTTCCCATAGGCTTATAGCAGAGGAAAATAAAAAAATAAGTGTACAAAAACTATCCTTACAGGTGTCCATGGATCTCTGCAACTATTATAGAGAATTTTTTCCAACTCTTATATCCCAGCAGGGTAAGTTAATAAATAAGAGACATTGAAGTTTGGAAAGATGAGCAACTAAGGCTAAATTTCATAGGTCAAGATAATATCAGAAACCTCTCCACTTGATTACAAAGCTCACTTTTCAGAATGATATGTAGTATAGTAAGTTCCATACATCTGATCAAAGAATAGGTGACAATGGGAATTTGGGAATTCTCAAGAAAGTGCCAAGAGTAGTTTTATGGGTGGGTGGGTTGGGACTTTTTATCAGCGTGGCAGGCAGAATTCCTGTCCCATATTGCTAGTCATAATTCCTAGTGTGCACCAATAAAATGAATCAGTCTCATGATAAGGTTTTAGAATACCACCCCAATGACATTGAGATAAAAGAAAAGGTTATCCCAATAGGATAGAAGAAATAGTAGAGCAGAGAAGCAGAGAGCTTTCTCTGACTACTGGCATTAAAGGAAGTCAGGAATACTCAAAGCCTGAGAGGAATGTGATA
Source organism: Cryptotis parvus (assembly GCA_021461705.1). Taxonomy (NCBI): domain Eukaryota; kingdom Metazoa; phylum Chordata; class Mammalia; order Eulipotyphla; family Soricidae; genus Cryptotis; species Cryptotis parvus. Next base: position 66,124 of record JAJIBD010008081.1, read on the forward strand.
TATAATTGCTGACTAAAAACAGATAGCTCCCTCAGTTGACAGCAAAAAAAACTGAGGTTTTAATCCAACTATCATAAAGAACTAAACTCTGCTAACAGTATGGATGAACCTGAAGTAAGTAAATATCTTTACTGGTGAAGATATTTACCAGTATCTTCACCCTAGAAGACCCATTACAAATATGTATGTATATATATATATATATATATATATATATATATATATATATATATATATATCACTAGATTTCCATTCATCATCTATTTGCTAGAGCAGGCTAGCAAAATGTCTAGGGCATTTTAATTTACTATTTCCTCAATCTTT
>JAJIBD010008082.1:0-35000 GCA_021461705.1 Cryptotis parvus
TATTATTTATCATTTCCAAGACATGGAAACAAATCAAGCTCCAAATAATAGATGAATGGGTTAAGACGTGGTATATGTATAGGTAATTCACACCTGTGTAATATATAAACTTATTACTCAGCTATAACAAAAGACGAAAACTGGTTTATCTCAGCTATAAGAAAAGATGGTTTCAGCAGCAGGGCAGGGAGGCGGTGGGGTGGATGGTCATGCTAAGTAAAACAAATCAAAAGAAAAGAAATGCCAGACTGTCACTCTTGTATGTGGGAAATAAAGATATGATTAAGGGAGTAGAGAGAAAATGGAATAGAAAAGCATAGACAAACCCTTGGACTATAATGATCATAAAACTGAGGTTACCAAAGGTAGAGTGGAAGGGATGAGGGGTAGGGGGACCATGGACAGTGGTAGGGAGATAATGATGCTTGGGTTGCAGGAGTGATGTGGTGATATGCAATTTAAGAGGTGTAGAATTGTACTCTTATGACAGATTCAGTTTGTAAGTTGAAACCTCTTTTTTAATTCTAAATTTTAATTAATGTAAGCAAATTTTAATAAAGAATGTAAACTGAAACAATAGTCAATGAAGTAATTTAAAGGGTATTCACTTACATTCACTCCATAGTGTAAGAAGGCATTTGTTTTGATGATTCCTTACCAATTCTGGATATTTAATTTTTTCTCAATATATTTGATGAAAGTGGTATCTCACTAACATTCTAATTGGTAGTGAGTGGTATTCATTTTAAACTTCAAATCTCTCATGTCACTCCCCTGGGTAGAATTCTTTGATGGTTTCTGTCAAAATAACTAGGATGGTTCTTAGTATCCAGGTCTGTTGTTAACACGGGCTGCGTGTAGGCATATAATTTGCCCCCTGTATATCACTCCAGTGTCTTTCTTTAGTGTCTGAATTCTGAACTCATCGGCTTCTTCTGGATAAATTGGGTTTATGGCCTTTCTACTTCTAGAGACTTTGCTCAGATTATTTTATACACATAGAATCCCAACTCCATTTTTCCACCCCACATGTTCCTATTTTGTCTTTATCCTTCATATTTCATCTTGGAAATGCCACTCCTTCAGAGATAACTCCCTAGACACCCAGTTAAGAGAGCCTTGATGCTGTAAGCTTCTGTTCTAATTCAGAAAGCATAATCACAACACTGGCACATGCATGGTCTAATGTGCAGTGATTCTCTTTCTGCTTTACGCCCTGCCATTACTGTTCTCTGAGACATCAAACCTGGTCAATAACACCACTGGACAAAGACTTGAGGAAAGCTTTGGGAAGTAAAAGGAAAACCTGGGGAAACAAATAAAATGGTGGTACAGTATGAAAACATACTTCTTGCACGTGTGCAGGGGAGGCATTAACATTCTAAATGCAATAGAGGCAGCCCTCAGCCAGAACACTAGGAGGTGTTCTTAGCCAGCTCCAGATTTGTTTTCCATTTGTGGGCAGCAATAATAATAAAGAAACTTCTTAGTAGACTAGAATGTGCCATGTGATTTATGATTAAAGAGGCCAGAAAGAGTACTCTTTACAGCCCCTAAATATCTCTACTTATAAGCTATCTCATATGGTTCTGATTCAAGGAAAGTAGGAAAAAAAAACATGAAGTAAAGTTCCTCTCTTTGTTTCTATTATTTTGTGTTTCTATTATTTTTTATGAAGTAAAATAATACTTCAAACAAGACAGAGGTCAAAAAGGAAGCCAAATCTTTAAAATACTACACGTTTTTATCATAAAAACATATTTAATGAATTTTTAAAACAAGGTTCAAAGATCTAGTAAACATTATGTCTGAAGGCAGTAGGAGGCATCATGTAAATGATCATTTTTTTCTTTGGTTTTTATGCCTTACCTGGATGTGCTCAGGGACTTTCCCTGGCCCAGAGTTCAGGAGTGACACCTGGTGGTGCTCAGGTGACTATGTGCACAGCCAGGGACCAAATGAGGACTAGAAGCATGCAAAGTAAGTAACTTAACTATTTTTTTCTTGTCCTGTAAATGAGTGCTTAATCAGTCTTTATTTTTATTTTAAATTTTTTTAACAATTACAAAAATGTTCATGTTTCGCTTTGGCCATGCAGTGTTCCAGCACCCAGCCCTCCATCAGTGCCCATTTACCACCACCAATATCCCCGATTCCATCCCCCCATCCCCTAGCCTGCCTCCATAGCAGGTTCTCCATCTCTTTTCTCTCTCTCTCTCTCTCTCTCTTCCTTCTCTTACATATTGTGGATTGTAATACATATACTTAGAGATTATCAAGTGTGTCTTTTTGCCTGTATTTAATACTAAGTTCTATGTTGGTAGTAGCACTTTTGACAATTATTGACGAACTTCTCTTCTCTCTGTCTTACCTAACCTCTGATCCGACATGATTGTGGTAATTTCCACCTTTGACCTGACCTCCTAATCCATGTTTCGCCTGACCTTGGATATTGGTATCATAATATATATATTATGTATATATATATATATATATATATATGTATATATATATTTATGTCATGCAAATAAATGCAGTCATTCTATGTCTCTCTCTTTCCTTCTGACTAATTTCACTCAACATGATCCTTTCCATGTCCATCCATTTATAGGCAAATTTCATAACTTCATTTTTTCCTAACAGCTGCATAGTATTCCATTGTGTAGAAGTACCACAGTTTCTTTATCCAGTCATCAGTTCCCGGAATACTGGTTGTTTCCAGGTTCTGGCTATTGTGAACAGTGCTGCTATGAAAATAAAAGTGAGGATTGTATTTCATCTGTGTGTTTTTGGCTTCCCAGGGTATATTCCCAGGAGTGGTATGGCTGGGTCAAAAGGGAGCTCAGTTTTTAGTCTTTGGAGGAATGTTCATATTGTTTTCCAGAAAGTTGCACAAGTCGACATTCCCACCAACAATGTGTGAGAGTCCCCTTTTCCTCGCATCCAGCCAGCACTTGTTGTTCTTGCTCTTTTGTATATGTGCCAACTCTGTAATGTGAGATGATATCTCATTGCTTCTTTAATTTGCATATCTCTCTGATGACTAATGATGATGAGCATTTTTTCATATGTCCTTTGGCCATTCAGACTTTTCCTTGTCTAAGTTTCTGTTCAATTCTTCTCCCATTTTTTGATGGGGTTGGCTGTTTTCTTCTTGTGAAGTTCTACCAGTGCCTGATATATCCTGGATCTTAACCCCTTATCAGATGGGTATTGGGTGAATATTCTTTCCCATTCTTGAACTGTCTTTTGTTGGAGGACAGGTTTAGCTATTCTGGGAGTTTTGTTGTTTTGCCCACTCCCAGCTTAATCTACTTAAGTCAAGGTTCATTCTAATGAGACTCTCTCTTCTATGTAAACACTGTTAGAGGGTGTGGCAGTTACTGAAGTCACCTTGATTGAATAACTTCTGACTTATACATCTACTAAGACTTCTATGTTTTCTAGATTGGGCACAGCTCCTCTTTATACCCACTGCACCCAGCGTGGGACAGTTAGAATTTACCAGGAGACTACCACCCTGGCTACGCTGAGACTATCGGAAGACTATAGGAAGGATCATACTAGTTTGCTCTAAGCAGGCAAGAGTGACCCTTTCAGTACACGAGAACAAGATACTCAGAATCACCCTGGTGCAGATAATAATAAGAAGGACTTTGTGGGTACCATCTAGATTACATGAAGCTCATGAAGTTAAGATGTATCACTTTATATCAGCCCTCTCTCTCTCCAGTGTTTTACATGAGAGATAATATCCTTAGTCCTTGGCATAAGCTTTGTTTATACCTGCAATAAGGTGTGGCACTACACTCTGTTTAGAGTTCTTTGTTGACATGCCCCTCCCGGTTGGATTACTTTGGTGTATATAAGGGGGCTGACTTGAGGCCCCCCTTCACCTTTTGCCTTTTGGTTTCTCAGCCTTCAGCTTTTGGCTCCTGCTGCTTTTGGCTTTTGGCTTTTGGCCTTTTGTTCTTTGGCCTTTTGCTCCTTCTTCTGGGTAGGACTCATCAGCTCGGGTGAGATCTTCTCTTTTTGGTGGGAGACTTAGACTCTTTTGTATGGTCTAAATTCAGACCAGAGCTAGAGTTTGTTCATTATATTGGAGTGCTGTGGAAGAGCTTTGTACTATTAAAAGCCATTTTTGGAACTGCACTGGACTCGTGACACTTCATCTGTTCTCCCGGCGCTCCTCGGAGGTAGAAGAGAACCTCTGTCCTGACACTGTCGGGGACCCGCACCCGGCGGCGTTCCCCAACAGTCTTTGTATCTTGTTTTTTTCTTTCTTTTGAGGTGCAGAAACTTTTTAGCTTCATGTAGTCCCATATGTTTATCTTTTCTTCTAGTTGTTTTGTTAGTGGTGTTTCTTCTTTGAAGATGTCCTTAGCTTCAATGTAGTGGAGGGTTTTTCCTATATTTTCTGTGATGTAATTTATGAATTCAGGTCTGATATTGAAATATTTAATCCATTTTGATCTAATATTTGTGCATGGTGTTAGACAGAGATCCAAATTCATTTTTTACATGTAGCTGTCCAGTTTTCCCATCACCACTTGTTGAAGAGGCTTTCCTTGCTTCATATCATACTTTTTACTCCTTTATCGAAGATTAATTGTTCATGTATTTGAGGCTGGTTGTCAGAGTAATTAACTCTATTCCATAGGCCCACAGGTCTTTTTTTTATTCCAATACCATACTGTTTTAATTACCACTGCTTTGTAGTAGAGTTTGAAGTTGGGAAAGGTGATGCCTCCCATCTTATTTTTTTCCCAAGGATTGCTTAGCTATCTGGGGTTTTATTGTTCCATACAAATTTCAGAAGTGTTTGGTCAATTTCTTTGAAGAATATCATGGGTATCCTTATAGGGATGGCATTGAATCTGTATAAAGCTCTAGGCAGTATTACCATTTTGACATCGCCGATTCTCTCAATCCATTAGCAGGGAATGTGTTTCCATATCCTTGTGTCCTCTTTTATTTCTTGAATTAATGTTTTGTAGTTCTCTTTGTAAAGGCCCTTTATGTTCTTTGTCAAACTGATTCCTAGGTATTTAATTTTCTGTGGCACAATTGTGAATGGGATCGTTTTCTTAATATCCCTTTCCTCTCTTTCGTTATTTGTATATAGGAAAGCCACCGACTTGGGTATTGATTTTGTACCCTGCCGCTCTATTATAAGCATCTATTGTTTCTAGGAGTTTTTTTTAAGTAACATATTTTATTTTCTTTTTTTATAAGTATTTTATTATACCACCATGAGATATACAATTACAAAGATGTTCACACTTGGGTTTCGGTAATGCAGTGTTCCAGCACCCACCCTCCACCAGTATTCAGGCTGTCTTTAAAGGTCATTAAAGAATGCTCTGAAACATTCTCCTTTGCTTCTTTTGTCTGTCAGGCAGCGTGCTGGTCTCTAGGAGTTTTTTGGTTGAGAGTTTATGGTTCCCTAGGTGTAATATCATGTCATCTGCGAATAGTTATAGCTAGATTTCTTCCCTTGCTTATCTGGATACCCTTAATGTCCTTTTTCTTCTCTGATTGCTATGGCAAGTACTTCCAGTACTATATTGAATAAAAGAGGTGAGAGGTGGCAACCTTGTCTTGTCCCTGATCTTAGGGGGAAACCTTTCAGTTTTTCCCCATTGAGAATGATACTTGCTGTGGGCTTTTGGTAGATGGTTGTAACTATCTTGAAGAAGCTTCCTTCAATTCCCATTTTTTGGAGGGTTTTAATCATGAATGGGTGCTGAATCTTATCAAATGCTTTCTCTGCGCCTATTGATATGATCATATGGTTTTTACTTTTTCTCTTATTGATATGATATATTATGTTGATTGACTTGCGAATGTTGAACCATCCTTGCATTCCCAAGATGAATCCTACTGGTTATGATGTATAATCTTTTGGATGAGTCTTTGGATCAGTCTTTTTGAAAATAGTTTTCACCAAAAAGTGCATGAATTTTGAAAATATTCATTCCTAAGGTATGCACCAAGGGTGTATAATATTTTAGCTTAGCAAACATTTACTAAGCTCCTACTACATACTTTGAATTATATACTTTAATTTGTTTAATAAATACAGGGAAAAAAGAGAAATCATTTTGCAAGTGGAAGCACAGGGTTTTAAATTGTCCACATAATGTTCCCAACTCACACAGCTAGAAAATCATGAACTACAGTTCAAAATCATATTTTCTATTTTCAGTTCCAGTCTTCTACCACATAACTCATACCATATCATGCAATTTGGTGATCTGTTAAATTTTTAGTAATGTTGAACAAAATGAAAGTGATAATAAAATGAAATGTGAGTGAAATGAATGGGAGAGTGAGATTTCTTGATAGAAAACTTCAGGATTTATTGGAGAAAGCTGATTTGGAAGTGGGGAAAAAAGACTTGTTAAAGGTCTCAAGTGTTGGGGATCGGAGCAACAGCACAATGCCTAGGGCATTTGCCTTGAACGCGGCTGTCCCAAGTTTGATCTCCGTCATCCCATATGGTCCCCGAGCACCACTAGGAGTCATTCCTGAGTGCAGAGCCAGGAGTAACCCCTGAGTTTGTTGAGCGTGATCCAAAAAGAGAAAGAAGAAAGAAAGAAAGAAAGAAAGAAAGAAAGAAAGAAAGAAAGAAAGAAAGAAAGAAAGAAAGAAAGAAAGAAAGAAAGAAAGAAAGAAAGAAAGGAAGGAAGGAAGGAAGGAAGGAAGGAAGGAAGGAAGGAAGGAAGGAAGGAAGGAAGGAAGGAAGGAAGGAAGGAAGGAAGGAAGGAAGGAAGGAAGGAAGGAAGGAAGGAAGGAAAGAAAGAAAGAAAGAAAGAAAGAAAGAAAGAAAGAAAGAAAGAAAGAAAGAAAGAAAGAAAGAAAGAAAGAAAGAAAGAAAGAAAGAAAGAAAGAAAGAAAGAAAGAAAGAAAGAGAAGAAAGAAAGAAAGAAGAAGAGAGAGAGAGAAATAAAAACAGGCCTCAAGTGTTACTGCCCAGAATCATCTAGAAATAACCCTTGAATTTCACAATTTATAGGTCTGGGGCTGGGTTTAATAATCTGCATTTCAGAGTTCCCAAAGAATGGTGATGCTGCTGGAGTGTTGATCTTATTTTAAGATTAACTACTTGATAAACAAAATATTTGCAAATATCTTCAAGGGGTGTAGCACATCGCACATATTTAAGGTCCCTACTTCCATGCCTGGCACTGCATGGCTCTTCAAGCAATGTGGGTAGAGTCACAATAGCCCAGAGTAATGTAAGGATGATTCCCCACACTTGCAAATTTGAAAATCAAACAAAGTGAGTAGATTATGAGTTGTAGACTGTAGAAGCAGGGGAATTATCTGAGCTTGCAGAGTTTGTGGAAGAAGCCAAAGAGTTTCAGTTATTTGGTCAGCTGAGAAATGAATAATAAGACTCAGTTGTATGAAAAAGAAGTAAAGAGAGAAAATAAATGCTGGATCAGAGAAAGCTCTGGAAATAAAAAATGTTGGTAGCTCAGACAAATTGACTGATTTTAGTTGGGGCAGCTGATTTCCTTTGTTGATTTTAGTGAAGGTAAATTTGTTCGTAAAGTTGGGTAGAACTTTTCAAGAGATGGGGAAAGCTTAGAAATCATGAAACTATGTGTGTATTGGGGCAAAACTTAGTGATTTCTGAGTATTAGGGAAGGGTTGCTGGCAGTTTAAGAAATCAGCTTGAGAGCTAGGGCAATAGTATAGAGGGTAGGGCACAAGCCTTACATGTGGCCAACCCAGGTTTGATCCCTGGCACCCCATATCATCCCCAAGCTTGAGCACAGATTCCTGAACACAGAGCTAAGAATAAGTTCTGAACACTGTTATATATGACCTAAAAAATAAATCAGCTTCAATGTCTTTCTTCTTCACACATGCACTCACACAAGCATACTACTCCCCTTCTGGGAAAATAAAGTGCATTATTAATTAACCCACTTAAATTATAGTAAGGTGGAAACATTAATTTTATGTGTCAACTTGACTGGGCTAAGGGATGCCCAAATAGCTAATAAAATATCATTTCTGAGTTTATCTGGAAAGGGTTTTCTAATTCAGTCAACTGAATAAATAGCCCTTGCTAATGTGGGTGGGCATCGTTCAATCCTTTCAGGTCAGAAAGAGACAAAGAGAGAGAATGCTGATGCTCTCTTAAGCTGGGGTGTCTTGCTGGCCCCGACAGCTGATCTCTTAGTGTTCTTGATTCTCTGTTCTTAGACTGGTTCACTGGCTTTGCTGCATGGAATTTCTCACTCTCCTTAGCTGCATGAGTTGATTCTTATTTAGGAATTTGTTCTCTTTCTTTCTGTGTTATTAAATTACATAAATGTTATAGATAACATTATAATATAAATATATAAGAATATCATAACTATTATGCTTTATATATGCATATATCCCATTGGTCTGTTGCTCTGAAGAACCTTGATTAATACATAAGAGAACTAAAATTTGCTCACACTGATATAAATATTTGCTTGGTCATTTCTTTTTCACTCATCCATTAAAAATGAGATCAGGGAACATTGCCTGAAAATGAGGTTAATTCATTTTAATATATAGACATGGGAACAAGGGAGGCCCTAGACCAATGTTTGTTATCATTGCCCACACGTGCGTGTCTGTAAACATGAAGCTCGGGGTAAAGGCCAGACTTGAGATGTTATGCTGGCTCTGCAGGTGAGCAACAAAATGTGAGAGGTCAGACTCTGCAGGAAGGAAAGCAGGTGATGCAGTCACATGTCCTGGGAAATGATCTTTGGGGATGCCACTGGACATTTTATGAAGCCCTGAGTCAGTCACTGTTTTGATTAAACAAAGAGATCCTTTTACTTGGGTGCTCAACAAATATTTATTGAGTGAATGAGTTTGTTTACTAGTATCTTGATGAACAAGTAATCAATTTCAGGAAGAGGAAACGTTGGGGAGAAAAGAGAACTAGGTTTCCATTTCTCCCCAATGACATAGAGGAAAAATATATAATAGAAAAAATACATAAAATTCTAGGCGGGAAGAGGAGAAGGTCAATTTTGAGGAGACACCTAAAGCTCACCAGAAGTTCTACAGAGATGGAGTAGAAAAAGCATAGGTGACAAAGACTAAAGAAATACACATTGTCTAAAATATGCATAATTGGATTGTATTTGATTGGGTGGAAAGTGGTATCCAAACCAGCCTTTCATGAATATCTATTTTATTGAGCTTACACACTAGCAATATTTCCTATCACTTCAATTAATAAGCACCACTCTGTCCATCCACCTTGAACACACAGCAACTCAAAGATTCACTTCACTTGATCACTTGACATCCCGTTATTCATTGATTTGCTCGAGCGGGCGCCATAATATTTCCATTTGACCCTATCACACGCCAGTGTTGCCCAATGGCATCTGTTTGCTTCAGGAATACAGAGAGCCTCAAACCGTTCGCTCAGGGTCTTGAAGAAGAAATCTGACCATCTTGTAGGTGGGAAGCCACGTGATCTTTTGACATCCCGTGGAACCAGTCGGTAACCGCTCTAGTCCAGCGGTCGTCTCCAAATCGCATTACATTGTCCAGCCCATCTGATTTTCGATGCCTTGGCAAACGAGACAGGGTCCCTGACTCTGGAAAGTGATGGAGATTGGAGCTCCGGATTCCTTCTTTCACTTGAGTGAGGCGAGATATTCCAAGCATAGCTCTTTTGATTTCTCTTTGGGAGACCCGGATAGCATTCTCATCCTGCTTTCGTAGGGGCCCAGGTCTCTGAGGCGTATGTTAATGCAGGGAGAACGGTGGAGTTGAAGAGATGGGCCCAGAGCTGGAGGTTCTTTGTCTTTTTTAGCTAAAAAAAAAACAAAAAAGATTTGTCTTCTTTGATGACCCCAAAGATTACCAAAATTTATAGGAAGGCAGGAAAGCAAGGCTCAGAACAGAAGACTTTACTGCTTTCCAGACTTTAAGGCACTTTCTTACCTTTCAGCGCTTCCATTTCGTTATATGACAACTGAGAAAACACAGTTTATCTCAATGTATTGTTACAACATTCGTTGCTTTATTAAGTGCCTAGTCCCTAATCTGGGATCCTGTCCACACAGAATAATAGCTATTATTCTTCCATGCCATCATTGTCTTACGTTATTATTTCAATGTAATTCTGTTTTAAATTAATTATACATTCTAATTAAAAGACAATAAACCTCCAAAGACATTTCATAAAATTAATAAACTAAAAGAAAATTAATAAATTGATAAGAGAACAAAAGAATAACCCAAATGAAGAATGACGAAAGGTTATTAGTTCTTATATTGTTATTAATTTACCTATGGTTGTGTAGTATTAAAAGCTGAACTTTAACTCTACTCAGAGATGTAGCTCAGAAGTAGATGCTTGCCTACATAGTGAGGCCCAGGGCTCAACCACTTGCACTGGAAATGAAAATAAAGTAAAAGTCCATAACATTGGACCCGAAAATACTGTATGTCTAAAGGCCATGCTTACCTTATTCCTGCTCTTATTTTCAGCTCCTGTTAAAAAAAAAAAGGCTCTACTTGAGAGTTATACATATTATAGCCCTAGATTTATCAAAAGAAGCTAGGTTTAGAATATCTAGAGTTGAGTCCCATTTCATCACTTTAAAGGATGTGTGACTTTGGACAATTTTAGAACATCCACACCCTTTTCCATACCTGAAAGATAGTATATGACATTAAAAAAAACTCTGTTTAAAAACATGAACAATGTTGTAATTGTATGTCTCACAGTGGTATAAGAAAATGTTTAATAAAAAAAGATAGTATATGACATTTCAGAGTTGTGGTAAGGACCCTGTAACCATGTCTGTGTAGAATCTGGCTAAGAAAGTGCTAGGTTGCCCCTATTAAGTCTATATAGAAACTTCCGTTACCACTTCTTAACTGTACTCTGAAGGAAAAGTTCACCTTAATCACGACTCTGAGGAGAATGTTTATTATATCACTCTTTAAAATTCTTTACATATTTCTCTCAAGGTCTTTGATGAAACTCTCACCAACATTTGTTCCTATTGTAAATACTATCTTAAGTTTCAAATACGTCTAAGAAGGTTTCTATAAGACTGGCTTCTCTAAATGTAATTTAAGTGCAATCTATTTTGACATTTTGGGTCATATCCAGTGATGCTCAGGGGTTACTCCTGGCTCTGTGCTCAGGAATTACTCCTGGCAATGTTTGGTGGACCACATGGGATGCCAGGGATTAAGTCAGGGTTTGCCCCATCCAAGGAAAATGCCCAAATCCCTGTACCATGACTCTGGCACCTAAGTGGGATCATTTCTAAAGGATTATTTGAAGGGCTTTCTTTAAATGCATCAAGATCCTTCATGAGCTGTATTACGGATTCACCACCAGGATCTCACCATTCTACAAAGAAGTGATCATCAATGTCAAAAGAGGGGTTCGGCAGGGTGATACCATTTCACCAAAACTCTTCAGTGCCACCCCTCGAGAACATCATGCAACAATTAGAATGGGAAGGAATGGGAGTGAAGATAGATGGTCGGCAACTACACCACCTCTGCTTTCGCTGATGACATCGCTCTAATAACACCAAACATTAGCCAAGCGGCACAAATGCTGGCTGACTTTGACCGAGAATGTGGAAAGATAGGTCTACAGCTGAATCTTAACAAAACTATGTTCATGAGAAATGAACTAGTTCCAGAGGCCCCATTCACTCTCAATGGAACAAACATCTCTGAATGCAGTAGTTATGTGGACCTAGGTCGAGAAGTCAACATGATGAACGACCTAAAACTTGAGCTGCGCAGGAGGAAGAGAGCAACATGTAATGCCTTCAAAAGCATCAAAGAAATAGCTAAAGGGACAAAGAACCTCTGGCTCTGGGCACATCTCTTCAACTCCACCGTTTTCCCTGCATTAACATAAGCCTCAGAGACCTGGGCCCTATGAAAGCAGGATGAGAACGCTATTTGGGTCTCCCAAAGAGGAATCGAAAGAGCTATGCTTGGAATATCACGCCTCACTCAAGTGAAAAGAAGGAATCTGGAGCACTGACCTCCTGTCACTATTCCAGAGTCAGGGAAGCTGTCTCGCTTTGCCAAGGCATCGAAAATCAGATGGACTGGACATGTAATGCAATTTGGAGATGACCGCTGGACTAGAGCCCTTACTGACTGGATCCCACTGGATGTCAAAAGATCACGTGACCGCCCACCTACAAGATGGTCAGACTTCTTCATCAAGACCCTCAACGAACGGTTTGAGGCTCTTTGTATTCCTGAAGCAAACAGATGCCATTGGGCTACAGTGGCACGTGATAGGGTCAAATGGAAATGTTACTGGCGCCCGATCGAGCAAATCGATGAATTACAGGATGTCAAGTGATTAAGTGATCAAGTATTTGAAGGGCCCATGAATAGTTCAATGTCAAAAGTGTCTGTATTGCAAGTATGAGACTACAACTTCAGTCCCTGGAATTGCTCCACACTCTGAGAATGATATCAGCAGCTCTGTGGCATAGGACCCCCCACTGCTATAAAGAAGTGGTGATCATTGGCCCACAGCAACCAGATGCGGAAATGAGATTGCAACTAAAGTGTGGAACCTCTGGTGAATGCTAGATCCAAGTGTGTAAGCATGGCAAGGATGTGTGTGCAACTCCTGGTCATGGCAACAGTCAACAAGAAGAGGGAAGAGAAGAGGAACTTAAAAAATAACTACGAACTCTGATTAGGATTTGGCATGCATGTTAGGAATGGTAAACATCACACTTATTGGGTACTAGTAATGCCAAGAAGTAGTATTTTTTCAGGGACTCCAGTGCCTTATAATCTAATTTTAACTTCACACAACCATTTTATATACTGTTCCTTGGGTATCAGAATTGGGTATTACCATTTTTCACTCATTGCACAATGAAGTTTAACAAGCTTTTGCTCAATAAAAATAAAGTATAAAAGTCTAAGATTAGATCTTTTTAGGAAGTTCTAAAATAAAACCACTATCTGAGTGTGCTTCAGGGTTTGGAATAATTTAAAATTATTTAATCTTTCTGCCTTTTGAATAAAAAGTTACTGTATGTATATATAGTCATGAGCCTTTTATACATTATTGTGCTCAAACAACAGAATTGAGTGTTTATTATTTCCAGAGAAGAAAAATTAAAAAACAAAATATTCCTGTTTATAGGAAACATCTCAAATACCAAGATGCAAGCTGTCTTTGTTTTATTGAAAAAAGACACAAAAACCAACAAGCACCCAATCACAGAAATGGTCATCATTGGCTGTGGGTGGGATGGAACTTGGTATGATTGTTGATTGAAATACCTGCACATTAACTTCTAGGCTTAATTTGGAAAATTCAACATTGAAACCAGAGGACTAAGATTATTTAAATCCCTTTATGCTACAGCAAAATATACATCCCCTTGGTCTTCTTGTGTTCTGAAAAACATCATCATGAAAAAAAATAACCATCCAGATAATTTCCTGGATAATGTTTACTTACACATCTGGCTAGATAATTACTTTAATAAATGTCTAAGCCTGAGCCTAAGCCCATTGAAGGTGAGCTGTAATGCCAGGTCCACTCTGAGAGCTCATTGAGAATATCGCCAAGCTCTGCTTTTTGCTTGGATGTCATCATTTTGTGACCATGAAAGCATAAAGCCAGAGACTATTCCAGCAGGTCATTGTCGCTACAACCTGCTCAAACAGAAATAAAACAGTTTTTCATGCTTATTGATCTCAGACTTTTGGCCATTTTTATGCTCTGCCGACCTGAAGCTCAGTACAAATGTGTTTTGTAAAGGGAGCTGAAAGTTTTCTTTCTCGGGCATTTTTGCAGGCATTTCACATTTGGGTTGCATGTAAAAACAATTGTTTTTTTTTCCAAATGCATTCTCTCCATGACTTTAAAAGAGTAGTTGATCTTTAAGTAACACATGTGATATTAGTTTTTCCATTTTAAAATAATCACATTATTGCAGACATTTTAATAGCTGTAGAGGTTGCTATGTATTAACATGATTCATGGTCCTTGACAGCGCTGTGTCTGAAAATCCCTCAGGAATGCAAAATACAAAACTCCACACACGTTCAAATTTTACTGCCTGCAGCTAAAAGAAGGGAAAGAACTTAAAACTGTTGAAACCCTTCAACTTTAAAAGCATTAATAGATGGTCCCAGGGGATTAAATCTAAATCTTAATGTGTAAAAATCAAGTTAATAACCAGAGAGATTAATATGGCTGCATTTGATTATTGTGATAATGCAAACAATTAGTACTGCTAAAGTAAGATGTATTAGCCTCCTCCTCGCCCCTCACATAAGCAAGGCACTGGAAACAAATGGAAATAGAATATTCTACTTGAAGGATTCTGGGTTTTGGATTTGCTTTTTTTGTTGTTTTTGTGTTTTGCCTTTCTTTTGTTCACTGTAGCTGACTCACTTTTGAAATTTTATTTCATACTGGAATACTCAAACGTTTTCAATTTTAAATAACAATTTCTATTAAATGGAAGGCAATGATCAAACACAACCAATTTCTTAATGTCAGAAAACGACTAACACTACCTTTGTTTTTTTAATATTTTATTATACCACCATGAGATATACAATTACAAAGATGCTCATATTTGGGTTTCGGGTCACACTCCACCAGTGCCCATTTTCCACCACCATGTCCCATATTCCCTCCCCACCCCTAGCCTTCCTCTTAGGTAGGTTCTTTTACCTCTTCCCTCTCTCTCTCTCTCACTCTCTTTGTCTCTTCCTTCTCTTACACATTGTGGATTGCAATATATACATTTAGAGGTTATCATGTGTATCTTTTTGCTTATATTCAATGCTCAGGTCTAGGCTGGTATTATCACTTTTCGACAATTATTAGCACACTGTTCCCTTCTCTGTCTTACCTAACCTCTGACTCCCCACACGCTTGTGGTAGATTCATGTTTGACAAGACCTCCTGATCCCCTGCTTTTTTGACCTTGGATATTGGATTCATACATATATGTATATGAATATATGAATATATATACATATATACATATATATCTCATGCAAATAAATTCAGTAATTCTATATCTTTTTTCTTCTGCCTTAATTTTACTCTCCATGTTCATCCATTTATAGGCAAATTTCACAACTTCATTTTCCCTAATAGCTGCATAGTATTCCAAGATGTACCAAAGTTTCTTTATCCAATCATCAGTTCTTGGGCACTCTGGTTGTTTCCAGATTCTGGATATTGTGAATAGTGCTGCTATGAAAATAAAAGTGCAGATGGTGTATCCGCTGTGTGTTTTTGGCTTCCTAGGGTATATTCCAAGGAGTGGTATGGGAGCTCAATTTCTAGTCTTTGGAGGAATGTCCATATTGTTTTCCAAAAAATGCTGGACCAGTCGACATTCCCACCAACAATAGATAAGAGTCTCATTTTCCCCGCATCCACGCCAGCACTTATTCTTCTTGCTTTTGGATATATGCCAGTCTCTGTGGTCATACTACTTCTTTAAAATCTGCTATTCTATAAATCTTTATGATAAATGAAAACAGAAGGTTTTGGGAGGATCATCTTGAGGAAAAAGAAACAGGAAAGGTAAAGAAGCCATACGAGGCACACACTATTATGTTTCAGACTGGAGGTTTTTCAGGCACAATAAGTTCCCAAGATGGCAGTTTCTGAAGACAGGAGTCCACCATGCCAACTTTCCTCAGCACACAGTGTGTTCTAATCAGAATGATTCCTATCTTGTCCTTAATCATATATAAAACAGAAAAATGAGCTGCGGGTTGGGCACAATGAAAAGAATCAGTGTCAACCAAAACATGAGAAGAATAAGTTTTGCCATAAGGATCTGTGGATCTGACGTTGGGCCACCAGTGAAGTGACGCTAGGCAGCACCTGTCCTTCCCATGAAATTGACAGAAGAGAAAGGTAAGACTCATTTCCCAAAGCTGTGTATACAATCTCAGGTGGCCTTAACAGTAAGCAGGCGCTGTAGAATAAGCAGAACTTCATCTGAAATACAACCAGGGTGTTGGCGTGGTTTTGTTAATCCTTGGGATTTAAAAATGATATTATTTTGCTATTGAAAGGCAAAATTCGAGCCTAAAGAGAAAGAATTAATAAGATATGTTTTGAAGCAAATGAAAACAAAGGAAGCTTGGAAAGAGGTCATTTTAGTGATTTATTTGGGGGCGCTCAGACGTGTTCTGGCTTATGTCACATGAAACCTTTTATTTAGCTCCTCGGTTCAGATCTGTGCTGTGCATCAGATGAGTGTCCCATTGGTTATTTTGTTTAAGCAGTGTCTGCAGGGAATTCAGGGGACCATTTAATAAACTACCACAACAATGGAATATCTGTTCACTTCTCTTCAGCAGAGTTATCTGAGAAAAGTGTGTTTGGAGGGGGGAGGGGGGAGCTGTCAGTAATAGCAGCTCCTGAGCCTGGCAGCTTTGTGACAGTTACTAATATCAGCAGATTTAATGTGTTTAGTCTAGTTTTAAGGTTTGTGATGTGTTTTTGATTTCCTGCTTCAAAATGCATTTTGGCTAAAAAACAGTGAAGCATACAATTTTGTCTTACCTCCCCCCATAACATGTTAGCTTTGTACCTGATTTATGTCGCTTAATAAGTTACCAACATACAGACTGAGAGTCTTGCTTTTGGGCTATTCAATCGGTGTGTGAACAAGAGCATCAGGGCTGTGAGTGCTAAGCACAAGTCATCAGGCACCAGCTGATGTTGGGATTCAGTGCGAATTTCAGTTTTCTTTCCTGTAAAGACTTCATTTGTCTTATTCTCTAGGGGCTGAGAAAATTTCTCATTGTCTTTTAAAATCTTTAATATTCTTGGAAACAGTTTTAGAAAAGCCTATAAGCTATCTATTAAATTTGAACAGAGCACTTTTCTAGTATCTGCAGCAGAGAGGGTGAGACACTTTCTTTTTCTTGAAACTAAGAAATATTGGTGCAGAGAAGTTGATATTGTGACTGGGTTGGTGTTAGAAATTGTATACCCGAAACTTAGCTATGAATAACTAATTAAATCATAGTATCTAGATAAAAATAAACAAAAGAAAAATGTTTATACACGTTTCTTTAGGGCAAAATGGTTTGTCCCTTTTCCTATATTCAATATAGAGTTATGGGTTTTTTGTACTCTTCAGATATTTTCGTTTCTGTTTCTGTAGTTGTCTATTTTTTCCTGTCTCAAATTCCTTTTTTTCAGCCTGGTGCTTCACTCATGCATGAAGACAGAAAAACTTTGGTGTACAAAGTTAGCATCACTATTGTTCTCTAGTTTGAAATTCAGATTAACTTTCATTAAATGTTTAACGAATGTGTGCAAAATAATATTTGATTTGGTGTAGGTAACAGGAAATCAAGGAGAGATATGTATAAGTAATCTCACCAACATTTCTAATTTGGTTTTCAGAAAAGTACATTTTTACTCAAAAGTTATTTATGAATACACATATCCCCTTTCCACAAAGCAGTAAAGTCTAAATAACAGATTTCCCCTGCTCTCTGAAAGTGCTTTCAGCTGGGAAGGGGGTAAACTATAATAGAAATTACAGAAAAATACATTGAAAGAGTGATGATTGTGTAACCAAGAATGAAACTTTGCCTGCCCTACTCAAGAACATCCCCTTAATAACAGCAAAAAGACTATATAGCTATAAAAGAATGCTATACATTTAAATCAAAGACAAATACCTGTTCAAATGTAAGAACACTAAGAAGTCTTACAGAAATTGTGGGGAAGTGGGGAGCACTTACAAAAGCAGTGCACTTCAGAGACAACTGCCATGCCTTTTTGCTTTGGTTTTAATGTATTTCCTTTGTCTATGAGAAATAGCAGTGGAATTTCCATGTTGAAAGCATACTTTATATTTGTTATTTCAGAGTTCAAAAAGAGAGATCATGTTTCTTTACAGTTCATGTCTTAAAATTAAGCATGCCTGAAGGGGAATTGGGGCAGTCAGGTCTGCCTGCCAGTGTCCAGGTCAGCAGCTGCTGGAGGAATCCAACTTTCCAAGAGCAGGAGGATTTCCCGCTGTTTTTCCAGGAGTGACCTAGAAGGAGGTTAATGATTCCAAAGAAGGACTTTCCCCTCAGGGAGAATTTAATCTTGTGACCCTTTTCTCTATCTGTCCATTTCTTTTAAGTCATAGACTCCCTTCATTAACTTACATCCAGTAGTTTTATTTTCTTCCAAAACAAGATTGAAGTGACTGCTTTGCGTTCAGTTAACCCTTGAAAGGGATGCATTTCAAGATGAAAGTTTTGTGCAGATGACTAAAGGCTGCGGGTTTTCCCTTCAATCTCTGTTTCTTGATGAAGAAAGAAAGAGTGAATGGGAGAGAAGAAAAGAAAGGAAGGAAGGAAGGAAGGAAGGAAGGAAGGAAGGAAGGAAGGAAGGAAGGAAGGAAGGAAGGAAGGAAGGAGGAAGGAAGGGAAGAAAGAAAGAAAGAAAGAAAGAAAGAAAGAAAGAAAGAAAGAGAGAAAGAAAGAAAGAAAGAAAGAAAGAAAGAGAGAAAGAAAGAAAGAAAGAAAGAAAGAAAGAAAGAAAGAAGAAAAAGAAAGAAAGAAAGAAAGAAAGAAAGAAAGAAAGAAAGAAAGAAAGAAAGAAAGAAAGAAAGAAAGAAAGAAAAAGAAAGAAAGAAAGAAAGAAAGAAAGAAAGAAAGAAAGAAAGAAAAGAAAGAAAAGAGAGAGAAAGAGAAAGAGAAAGAGAAAAGAGAAAGAGAAAGAAAAAGATGGCTTAAAGAGAGAAGGAGGGAGAATGAGAGGGAGAGGGAAGAAAAGAAGAGGGAGAGAAAAAAAGATAAAGGGAAGGAATGAAGGAAAGCTGGAAGGAGGAAGGAAGAGAGCAAAAGAGGGAGGGAGGGACGCTTGTACAAACCCTATAATGGGAAGTTCACAAGTAGATGCCATTTGTCTTTATGTCATTAATCCCAGTGGTTGTACTCAGAGACAACTAATCAGCACAAAGAAATCCTGGATTCATTGATAAACTTTTAAAATATTGTTTGGGAAAACAAAAAACAAAACTCTTAGATTATAATAACCAAATGGTGGTGACTAGAGAACGGGGGTTAGAATAGTCAAATGGCTTAAAAGTAGATCAATTCCTAATGATGTGTACCCCGTTCCCATGTATCCTCAAAAACTAACCTCTACTTAAACAGAAAATTTAAAAATAAATGTTATTTGAGATTTGTGTGTGTACAAGTTTCAGAGACAGAGACAGAGACAGAGAGAGAGAGATAGTTAAATTTATTGGTGTGCTCAAAGGGCCAAGATCAATGGTGAAAATAGTTTTGGTACGAAATGTAAGTGGTGACAAAGGTCCCTTCAGAGAAAATATAAGATTATGAAAAACTATCAGCCTTATCTATCCAGTTTCATTTTTCCCTACCTGAAATATGCGGACACTAGTGGATCAAATTCAGTGTCAGAATCAGTAAAATAAAACTATAATTATTTTATTATCCTCATGGGCTCAGACTCACGGGTGCAGTGAGTTCTTGAGGGTAAAGTGAAAACAGAAACTGCCTTGTGCTCAAAGTTGCTAGTTTCAAAAACAACTTTTTATTCTGCAACAGACCCAGGACATTTTCAGCATGATCATATTACTCAGTTTTACTGCCAACATAAATTAAAATGGATATTTCTTAATTTTTAGCATTATAATGTTCCATTTTGGAAACACAGTAAATCCAGAATAATGTGATTCCTGCAAAAGCAGAACACAGCTATGCACAGATTTCTTAATATTGAATATGCTACACTGTCCGGAGAATTTTATGTTTGTCTTCAATGTAAATGCCATTCAGGAGCATCTGAAGATAGAACCAACCACCAAACAAAGCTCGCATCCCTCCACTGGTCGATTTCTGTAGGCTCTCTTCATCAGAAGTATGACAGAGAATCTACAGAGTTCTTAACACTTTGTATAAATTATATCTTGTACCAATCTTTGCCCCTCAGGTTGTCATGAAGCTATGAAAACCATTATCATCATGGGACAATTAAAGACCAATTCATGTGAGCTTGTGTAGTACTAGCTATGAATTCTATAAAAGGAAAAAAAATAGTAGTAAACAAGAATATCATTTTATGATGTGCTTTTACATGTACCATTAGAATTTCTGCAAGTTTCTTGGAGCTTTCATTTCTTGAGGGTTATAATGCCTTTTCCATATCTCACAGGATGATTGGGGAAATATGATAACATGGGAGCGGGGGGGGTGAAATATTATATGCCAGGCGTTGTGCCAATAGCTTTACAAGTAAAGAAACTGACACCCACAAAGTTATAGTTTGCCTAGAGTAAAAGAGATAATTAAGTGGCAAAGCTGATATTTTCATTCTTTATTATGTATAATGCCTCACATTGTTCAAATTACCTATAAGACCAAGCTTACTGCGTCTTCCTCAATACTTGTTTGTCTTTGTTATATCCCTAATTTGACCTATGACATTCCCATTTCTTTATCTGCTCAAGCCAGAGATCTGAAAATTGCCATTTCTTCCTTCATTTTCCATCCAACTAATCTTCAAGGCTTATTTTCAACCCTTAGAAACCTGAGTGAGCTACCTCTCTATCTCCATTGCCAACACACATAGAGTCCTATCCTCACATGCCTAGCTCAACGTAATTGTCCCTAACAGGTTGCTTTGTCTTTATTTTCCCATTTCCTTATACTTTGCCATAGCGATTTTTCCAAACCACAAATCTGATCCCATTGTTTCTCTACTTAGACCAAAAGAGCTCTCTGTGCACGACTACCACCAACTGCGCCTCTCTGCTTTCTTCCAAGCCCAGGAGTTCCAGACTTTTTGTAGTTTCCTGTACCTTCACATTTCTAGCCTTTGAACAGTTTGCCTCTCTTTTTTAGAACGCCAGGTATTCCTCATCTGGAGGACATTCCTGGATATTCCTACTTTGACCATCCTATATCCTTTCTTAAGAAAGCAATACCAGCTATTGTAACCCCCAAATGATGTCAAGCATTCCATTCGCTGTAATACAGGTCAAGATCAGTGTTTCTCTTCTCTGACTGTGGCCTCTCTTCTGCTCCCTTCCTGTGAACTCCCCTCCATCTAAGAATTGCTTCCCTAGTCACATGATGTGGCTCTTTGGAATATACTGGGGCCCCACAGGGGGCCATAGAATCCAGTTGAGAAACACTGGTCTAGACCTCATATCTCCGTGGACTCAGCAACTTACCTATTTACATGCATCCCTCCTTCCAATAACTTAGGAACTCCTTGAGGGAAAAGACTATCCCCCTCTTTCAAATTTACAAAGTGTATAGCAAATAATAAACTGTCTATAAGTTTGTTTAAATTCCAAAGAGTGGGTGGTCATCAGAGCAAAATGTTGCCAAAGAGACAGAGATTCAGAAGGCATAGAAAAGCAGATGATTCTGGAAAAGGGAGAGGTGGTGATTATTGATAATCCCCAGAAGAAATAGTTATAGGCATGAAAAAGAAATTCATCATTAGAATTTCAGAATATAGGGCTTTAGATCATGTGAGCTGGGTTTTGAAATATTATTTATATATGTGAATTATTTGTCTATAATTCTCTATTAAAATCCTTCTTTATTAGTTGCATACTTTAGTTTGTAATTGAAAAGTTTAAGTTTCAGGATCTTATTTATAAAAAGTAATAATTGGCAGGACCACAGAGATAGTACAGATGGTAAGACAATTGCCTTGGACTTGGGGCCAGAGTGATAGTTCAGCGGGTAGGGCATTTGCCTTGCACACAGCCAACCTGTGTTTAATCCCAAGCATCCCATATGATTCCCCTAGCATAGTCAGGAGTAATAGTAATGCACAGTCAGGAGTAACTCTTGAATGTGGCTGTGTGTGACCCCTTAAAAAAAAAAATTGCTCTGTACATGCTGAGCCAGGTTCAATCACCAGCACCACATATGGTTCCTAAGCACTGCCAGGGATAATTCTTGAGTGCAAAGCTAGGAGTAAACCCTGAGCACTTCTAGTATGACCACTAAAAAACAAACAAACAAAAAAAAATGAAATAAAATTGCTTAATCTTTTGCTTCATTTATAAATTGAAAGTCATT
Organism: Cryptotis parvus; assembly: GCA_021461705.1. NCBI lineage: Eukaryota > Metazoa > Chordata > Mammalia > Eulipotyphla > Soricidae > Cryptotis > Cryptotis parvus. Next base: position 22,099 of record JAJIBD010008082.1, read on the forward strand.
TTGAAAATAAATATGCTCTTAATTTGATTGTTAAAGGCTGGTAAGCAAAACTCATACTTTCCCTCTTAATTGTTCTCTTTAACATATAATCAAACACATATACATACATACATGTACATGTACTTCATAATTTCATAAAATGGTATTATATGACTAGTTGTCCACCCTTCAGATCATTCTAGACTGCAAAATACAAATAATTTGAATGGTTTGCAGTAATTCTCTGTCAAGCCAACAGACAGGGCCTGCAACAGAATCTTTTTCACTTGTTGAACACTGGTTTAATCCAGTTGGACCTCCTCCCACATAGGGGTTAAGTCAGGTATGCATGTGTAGGGGGCATCTAGACCTACCAAAGAGCACCCCTCCATCTAGTTCATAGCATAGCATTCTTTAGGCTAACATATCCCTACAGAAATCTTTCCATTGTTATTTGATTGTTTTCACCCTTTCCTGACCAGTCTCAACCCTGTTTTTTTTTAAAGTGTAATTACCAGAATCACATCAATATTTCAGCACTTGATGCCCAATGACTTTGTACGAGAGTTTGTTGATTTTTTTGATGTTGACTTCATAACTGAAGTCACACAAGACACATTTGTGTCTCAGTAGCCACATTTCAAGTGCTTATTAGCCACAGATCACAACCAACTACTAGGTTGTACAGCATTGAGAACATTTCTAATATTTCAGGAAATTCCACTAGGCAGCAGTGTTCAGGAGGGTGGAGATCAGCAATGATAAACAAACAAATAAATGTGTTAGGTAATTCAGAGAGTGTCAATATAGTGAAGACAGACCAATAGGATGTAGTAGGAAGCCTGCCAAAAAGGAGCAGTGTAGCAAACTCTGAGGGTTGATTCTTCCTGGCAGAGGGGCAAAACAAGTGCAAAGGCCCTGAGGTGAGAAGGTGTGCAGCATATTTGAAAATGGGGAGGTCAGGGTAGCATGAAGTCGGTGAAGCAGGAGAGCTGGGTGGGAAGGTCAGAGAGGCAGGAGGCGGGCCTGCAGGGCTGTCCGTGCTGTAGGGGGCTGCATTTCTGTCTAATTGCAATGGAAAAGCACTGGAGAATTTTAAACAAGCAGTGACGTGACCAATTTCAGGTTTAAAAAAGACTGTTCTAGCCATTTAAGGCATATCTTACAAAAAGTGAAGTCCCAGGTCTGGAAAGAAAGATGGATAAATATAAAATTCTAATATTGTAAAGATGTATATATAAATCTTAGATTCATTACTGACGTATATATGACCCAAGATATATATTTTCCATTTTCCATTTTCCACATTTGGACTTCCCCTCTGCAGAACCCCCACCCAGCAGACCAGCCCATCACAGCCCTGCTGCCGCAAGCGCCCACCGGCTCATCAATAAATGCTTTATTTGGAGGTGTTTAAAAGAGTTTGCCCCTCCCGCTTGGCAAGCCTGGCAAGCTTCTGTGTTGTATTTGATATGCCAAATTCAGTAACAATTATATTAGGTCATTCCCATGACCTAATATATTTTGGGCTCTTTATGTTCCTGTAGCAAGCCGATAACCCTGGCTCTACTGGCATGAGACAGGACATATGGAGATATCACTGGTTCCCGCCACCAAATAGATGATCAACGGGAAGATCATGATCGTGATCGTGATCATGATATATATGATGTATACTATGCACAATATATCATATATAGATCATGCATCATATATTTCATATATCTCTTATTTATAATATCTACAACCCAGCATATCCTATCTAAAACAACTGCTATAAATTCTGTAGCATAGAAGGGCTACAGCTAGGAGTAGTTGGGAATCCTGTCTTATTGGAGACCCTCCTTCTATAACCTCTATGGGAGTCAACGAAAGGATATTGTGAGTAGATTAGCTATGGAAAATGGGAAGCTCAGATTAGGCAGAAGAGACAGCAGTGGGATCGTTATAGAAGGACCACCTGAGAATTTACTCAACAGGGAATAGACAAGGAAACACACACACACACACACACACACACCAGCCTGCAAATCATGAAGAATCATATGTGCAGCAATAACAGATGATAAGAAAAATAATACCTAAAAAAGAAAAGATAGGCAGAGAGATAGAACAAGACTTCAGTCTCTTGACTTGCATGCTGCGGGCCCTAGTCCAAGCCCCTGGCACTATACACGGTCTCCTGTGCACCACCACTCCTGAGCACAGAACTAAAAATAGCCTGTAGTGTGGTCTGGACCCCTCTAATCTTTCCTCATTCCTCAAAAAAAAAAAAAAAAAAAGAAAAGGAAACTTGTTGAAATAAATATATATACATTTTCCAGGTCTGCAGATGCTGCAAATCATTTAAAAATAAAACTAGCAAAAATATGTATTCCCTATACAATTTCTAATGTGAGAAAACAAAATGATTAGTCAACAATATATAAACAGACAACAATGGCTAGTGCTGAAACTATGTTATGCACATCTTTTAAAAATAGTTGAACATGATTCTTCCCTTAGTTAATTCTGTGACTTGGAGCAAATCCCTTAGCATCTGAGAATTTGCTTCCATGTTAGCAAATGCAAGGCATAAAGTTAATTTTTATACTTACATATAGAATGACAAATGGCTCTTGAAATTCTAGAAGATATGGATATGATGTGTGTGCACACATACACACTGTCGAGGTGGGTCACTTTTCTATAGCTTGCTTTCAGAAGAGTAAAGTAAAAAGAAAAGAAGGGGGAGAGAATATCAACAAAAGTTAGTGTTATTAGTCTGAATTAAGTCAAGGGAAATAAATATGAACTTGGGAACATTAGCTGGATATGAATTATTGAATGGTTAAGGCAATGTCATAACATTCATTATGTGTATTGAGAACTTGTGTAACTATGAGAAAAGAGTGGAGAGACTAGATTGCCTCGAGACATAGTATTTTTTGGGACAAAATCCACTTATTTGCTATGTGGAACCTAGGAACACTTTCCACTGGGAAGGCTCATAAGTTTCAAGACAGATCACTACAAAATGCCAAACGTAATAGACTGTATAGAACTCGCTTCTATAAGCCATGCACCTTCTTGTCACTAGTCCTTGTGATGTGTTTGTGTTTCTGTCTGAGCTGGTAGATCTGTGCTGGTTGGAACAGGAAGAACATGGACTGTGTTCCTTTCATAACCATAAGCAGCATTAAGACCAGGACGTTCTCTGCTAGGTGCCTGAATGTGCCATCCTCTGTCTAGCAGGCCAAACCCTACAGATCCTTCGGGAAGCTTCTGGAATGCCACCCCGACTTGAGTGATCTTCCATCTGTGCGAGTAGAACAAGACTCCATTGATGGTGCTTGCATGCATTTTGATTATCCTCTTAAGGTTGTGCTGATTACATTTTATTATAATGCTGCTTTATCTTTTTAGGACTTCCCTCTTTCCCCTCCTTTTTCTTTTTTTTTCTAGATCTTGAACACCTGCGGAAGAATTCTAGTTTTTTCTCTCTTCTTTTTGCCTTCATAGTACCACAAACAGTCTAGAAACAGAATAGACATGTAATAAATGGATATTGAATTAAACAACTCTACTGATAGGAAGAAAAATAGGTATAGAAAGAGAAAGGGAAAATAATCTATCTTAGAGAGTGCCTCGATTAGAAAGAAGAGCAATGGTGAAGTTCAATATGAGAAGACTCAGAGGAAGAGCTGGTGTGGTTGGGCAGAGGAATAGAGAGAGAGCGCATGTGAAGTAGGAAAGACAAACAGAGAAAACCAACAGTGGAAAGATAAAAACATTCAGAATATTAATCAAAGATACAGGTTGGGGGGCGCAAAGAAAATCCAAGAAAACAAGCAAAAGGGAATTACAAGCGGGCTATTGTTTCCACCATAAGGCAGGAGGAATTTAAGAGAAATGAGAACCGGGGAATGCAAATAGTCATATACAAGAAGGAAAAAGATGCAGATGATAAGAATAAGGATGGTGCGTGTCTTTGTCGGAATTAAAATAATGGCTAGAAGAGTAGAAAAGTTTAATATTCATAACAGTTCCACAGAGCTAAAGCTTCCATTAGGAAACATATAGGAGGAAAAGGTTGAATCACTCTTGGAAACATGTGGCAGAAAGGGAAATGCCACTCACAGACTCTCCAGCGGTGCCAGCCCCAGCCCAGGATGCTTTGTAAATTTATTTCTTTAGCCAGAAGTGTTAATCTAGGCCTTTTTATACTTGCCAAAAGAAAACATATAAACATGCTCTTTCACTTCTTCACACACCTGACTGGAAAATGGACTGTAATAGGAGGCTAGTGGGCGGTGAGAAAGGAATAGTGGTTAATGTTCATGCACAGACTATTATTTTAGGCAGTTTGTGCTAAAAAGGGAATCCATTTGGTGAGAAAGTTGAAAATGAAAAACAAAATTATTACCTAAAAGAGAATATTAAAGCCTCAAAGGAAAGAACTGCTCCTAACTTTCCCACTAACTTGAGAAAGAATTGATGGAGTGTTTGACGGCATGACCACGGGTCATTGTCACCCCCCCCCCCCCAGGATCTGATCCCTTCCTCTTCGGAAAACAGCACCACAGGTGATGTAAAATGGGGGGTGAGCTTGCTTCTCTCCTCCCACGGTGGGTTATAATCATTCACTCCGTGCCTCGCAGGAGACTTGGGCATATTCAGCTCAGCCAATCAGTGAAGCTGAGATCTTTAGGGGAAGATGGTTGAAGCTGTGCATAGCAGAACCCAAACTCCGAGTTTTGACAGTTTTTAGACTCTTATTGCTTTAGCTGTTCTTGGACACCATTCTCCAGCCTTTCTTGGCTCCATCAGCTGCTTCTTTGTTTTGTTTTTGTTTTTTGTTTTTGCTTTTTTGGGTCACACCCGGCGACACTCAAGGGGTTACTCCTGGCTCTGCACTCAGGGAATTACTCCTGGCGGTGCTCAGGGGACCATATGGGATGCTGGGGATGGAACCCAGGCTGGCAGAGGTCAGCTGCGTGCAAGGCTAATGCCCTACCCGCTGGGCTATCGCTCCAGCCCCAGATGCTTCTTACCCTTGTTATTCTTTTAATATTATTCTGTATAAGTTTGCTTTATGGCGACAACAAAAAATCTACTACTGAGTATATTTAATGTGTTAAATTCTAATAGTTTATTTGGGGCGTTTGGAAGTGATCAGGTTATGAGAGTGGAGCCCTCATGAAAGGGGTTAGTATCCTGATAAAAGTGACTCCAGAGAGGTCCCTACCCTTTTTGGTCCTATAAAGATACAGTGAGAAGACAGCCACTGATATTTTTTGGAATTCTCTCTGTGGCCAGAGAAATAAGGTAGATAAGATGCTTCCCTGGCTTCACAAATGCTCAAACCCCACCAGGAGTGACCTGTCAGTACAGAGCTGAGTAAGCCCTGACTACCACCTGGTATGTCCAAAAAATATGATAAATTAGGATGCAGGCTCTGGTTAGATCCTGCTTTGGTAAGAGTCTTAGACGTCCAGCCTCCTCAATTGTGAGAAGCAAAAGTTATGTCCTTTAGAAGTCACTCAGTTTGTGTTATTATAAGAACACAAATAAAAACTCCACTAACACACCATTTAATAGCAGTGACAACTAAAGGAGTTTTAGAGGAATCGGGATCTCTTCCTCAGATAATTCATTTAGCAAATACTTTTGAACAAGTATTATGTCTCAGGAATTATGCTAGGTCCAGAGGAAAGAGCTATTCAGTAGAACAGTGTCACTACTTATATAATCTAATGGAAAAGGCAGATATATCTCATATTAATGATATCAAATTAATAATATCATATATCTCATGTCAGTGATTACAAAAAAGTGGTACTAGGAGTTTCAGAGTATTTTCTGAAGGCATATATTGAAGAGAAGCTCCTTCCTTTCTTTCATCCGGTCCTTCCTATCTTTTCCTTCCTTCTTTTCCTCCCTCCCTCCCTCCTCCCTCCCTCCCTCCCTTCCTTCCTGGGTCCCTCCCTCCCTCCCTCCCTCCCTCCCTCCCTTCCTTCCTTCCTTCCTTCTTTTCTTCCTTCTTTCCTCCCTCTCTCCCCCCTCCCTCCCTCCCTCCCTCCCTTCCTTCCCTTCCTTCCTTCCTTCTTTTCTTCCTTCTTTCCTCCCTCTCTCCCTCCCTCCTCCCTCCCTTCCTTCCTCCCTCGGTCCCCCTCCCTTCCTTCCTTCCTTCCTTTCCTTCTTTCCCTTCCTTCCTTCCTTCCTCTCCCTCCCCCTCCCCCTCCCTTCCTTCCTTCCTTCCTTCCTTCTTTCCTTCCTTCCTTCCTTCCTTCCTTCCTTCCTTCCTTCCTTCCTTCCTTCCTTCCTTCCTTCCTTCCTTCTTCTCTTCCCCCTCCCTTTCTCTTTGCTTCCCCTTCCTCTGTACCTTCCCTTCTCATTTTCCCTTCCCCTTCCTTCCTTTTCTCTTTTCTCATTTTGATCCTTTTTTTGTGGGGACAGGTAACAAGAATTAAATCTAGAATTTTATACATGTAGGGCAAAAGTGCAGGTCAGTTTTTAAGCTCACTCAGATGGTTGTTGAAAAAATCAGTTTCTTTTGGCGTAGTATTGGATGGAGATAACTAGTTTCTTACTGACTGATGACTGGGGCCTCCCTTCATCTTATAAGGGTTGGGAGAGAGAGAGAGAGAGAGAGAGAGAGAGAGAGAGAGAAACTTTTGTTTTCTAAGTTAAGAAACTATAGGTTTACTGTCTAAAATATAATTCTTTCTATATTCTTTTTATTCCAAGCAATTCAGTAGGTGCAGCCCACAGTCATGTGCAACACGAATACCGTTATGCCAGGCCACTGGAGAAATCGCCAAAGCAGCCCAACTGCGTCTCCCGCAATTGTTTATTGTCTTCTGGGGTCACACTTGAGGCTCACAGGTTACTCCTGGCTCTGCACTCAGGAATTACTCCTGGCGGCACTTTGCTGCCTGGGATCAAACCCCGGATTGACCGGTGCAAGGCAAATGCCCGAGCTACTGTACTATTGCTCTGACCCACTCCCTTCAATTTTGGGGTACCTGGGCATATGAAGGCTGAAAGTAGGAACCAAGTAGAAAGCAGGAAGTATAATCCAAGAACACTTTTAGGAAAAAGCATGACTTGAATTAAATCCATGAAAAATGAATTATTAAATATGGTTTTCAAGAATTAACAAAGACAAAAGACATTTGGATTCCTTTCACCAACAGGTAACATCCTGTAAAGGCTGTGACTAGATTTTACATGGTCAGAAGTGGTGGATGAATTAGTAATGCACACTGCAGTCAGTCTATAAAGATAGAAGGGGCGGTGCTGATCATACACAAAAGATGGGAGAGACAGTTTCTTGAGTATCCAGAGAGTATTCCTTGCAACAGGGCAGGATTTTGAGTTAACTCATGAATGTGCTGCTTTTAATATCTAAGAGCAAACTAGAAATTTAGAAATGTGATCAGGGAACTGGCTAATTTGAAGCAGGTACAAACCATTTAAGAATAAAAGATTGATAACAATTGATAACATATACCAGGTACATCAATCTATTTGGAAACCTATCTTTGATTTGAAAACCAGTTCATATATAATCAATAAAAGAGGTAAATAATGTCACTGAAAATGGCTCAGATGATGCCGATGTTTGAAGGAAGGTAGGTTGTGATTTCCAACAATAATAAAAAATTTCCAACAGAATAGGGAGACAATAGAAAACTAGTGCAAAGGGATGCTGGCAAGAAAGAAGAAAATGGGAAAATTAGGAAAGGAGCCTCCTTTAAATCCTAAGGGTATGTTTGGGAGATAGACTCATGTAAGACAAAATTAACAAGAGAACTAGAAGAAGGGAATGACAGGACAAAAAAACTTGGGAAATATGGGGAGGGGGAGGTTGAGTCTCTTCAGAACAGATTCCGCCTCATCCAACATTTTTAATTCCACTTTTTATACATAAGTTATAACTGGTAACCTCTGTTGAGACTGTTTTTTATTGCCTCATGGAAAAGCAAGGCCAACATGATTAAAAGACAACGTATTCCCTTCCCAGGAAAGAAGAGCTCAGAATGATGAGCCCAGGGCTTTTCTTCAGAGCGACATTTTTATCTTAGAATTTTAATAAAACATAAGAAGAGTGAGGAAGAAAATGGGGAAAAACATTTTAAGTTTCATTTTCTTCACTCTAAAAGGTGGTAGGCGGGGCCAATACACTTTCAAAGGAAAAAAAAAGTGATTCCTTAAGAAAAGGCAGAATATGAAAACAATATATAAATTATATCATGGGACATTCAGAGGGATTTTAATTCCCCCAAAGGATGCCATTATATAAATAACTTAAGATAAAACTATTCAAATAATGTAAAACTTGAATGGTATTGGGAAAATATGTGAAACAGAATACTATGCTTTGGCACTGATATAAAGTTTTGAAGATTTCCATTAGTGTATCAGAAAGAATTAGAAATCCATTGGTCAATGGATATAAGGTGTATTTTTTTAAAAGAGAGGAAGAGAACACAAGCCATAAATAATGGTCCAATAACTATATGATTATATATTTACACATACGTGTGTATAACATAGTAATTGTGTGGTTAGAATTTTTCCTTTAAAGAATACTGGATAACCCCTCTTCATTATATGTTTAGCCTATCAGATTACTAGTATTGAGGGCTAAATAGCATTAATGGCCATAGGACTATAAGGTATCAAGAGTGAGACAAAAAAGATAACTGTATTTTTAAAATCTATATTAAATTACATAACCAATTATTTTGAAAAACCTGAATAATTTTTTTGGAAATCACCAAGCTGGAGTTATAACTGTGACTATTATAGGATTGCATATGGTATTTCTGAATTAAAAAAACAAAAGCAAGGTGAAGGGGTTCTGGGAGACAGCACGGTGCTCCAGCATGGTGCTTGCCTTGCAAGTGGTGACCCAGGTGCAACTCTTGGCATCCCATGTGGCTTCCTGAGCCTGCCGGGAGTGACCCCTGCATGGAGCCAGGAATAGACCCTTCGCAATGCCAGTTGTGTCCACAACCCCGCCCCATAGAAAAAGAAAAATCAAGGCTAGAAATATTTTGAATCTAGAGAACGATACTTAAGTTAACAATATTCAAAATGCTAATACTGACATCATAGGCAGGTAAGAATGTGCCTTACCTGTGCACAGTAAATTTTAGCTGAGATGACATTCTCATCAGAAATGCCTATTAATTGGACAACTCTGAATGGCTTTATTTTAGTGGTACTGAAGTTATATAAATACTCATTGTTACCAAAATTTTATAGCGTGTCTTCTGAATTGTCGGAGACAGATCAGGTGACTGTGCTCCAGACCAGAGTGTTGATTCATACGATACAAAGTATCGATTTCCGATTCGCAGAATAGCAAATAGTTTATTTCATTTAGCTCTGAAAAATTTCAAACATGGATGAACAAGATGCCTACACTTTTAAAAACTCTGCTATTTCACCCTGCTTCTGGTAAAAGACATCTATCTTAGGATCACAATCTTTCATTATAACAAATAACGTCTATGATTTTTATAGTGCGAGGCTCAGTTTTATCAGATCCTCTTGTCATGGTTATTTTCATTCTAAAGAAACAAAATCCTCAAAAAATGTATTAAGACAAAAAAAGAAGTGTTTGAATTCTTTGAAAATAAGTTTTAACAAAAGCCATGCTATAAATGATCATTTATTTTAATGAAGAGTAATTTTATTCATTTATTTATGACGCTACCACTATATTACAGCAAGTTGTATATGTTTATGACTTTCAATATGATTTTCAAATTAACGTCCAAATAGCTGTTGCTCCCAGGTGAACACATTTCTCTTGAAATTTATCCTGTTTATAAATTGTTGCTACCACTTATTACTCTGGCACTTCTTTTCATTGTCATTAGATTTGAATGAAAATATTTTAGTGTTTGTGAACTGCAGTGTGAAGCTAGAAATTCTGGTTTTAACAGTTATGCGAAATGCTGTCAAAGCCTCCTCTGCTTATTTGAACAAAAACTTATATATAACACTTTGTGTGTATAAATAAAATTATATGTTCTGTTTTAAATGTATAAAACCAACTCATTCACATAGTTTAAGATAAAAAATTATCCATAGACATCGTTATCTGATTCCATATAACATACATTTTTATCAAAAATTTAAATTAGAAAACCAGAATTTACTATTAAAATGTAAGTATTCCCTGGTTAAATGCCTTATATGCTTAAATATAATTAATAATACAATTATTTATAATTGCCTATAAATTTGTCCTTATTTTTAGCTTGTGCCAGTAAGTTTTACAAATACACATTATTAGCAACACTTAAAGCGATGGATTCATTTTCTACTAACAGCTATTTTCCATTATCGCCTCTTTTTGGTGTACATGCTCATTTTTCGTTAGTAGATCACTCACCTATATCCTTAATTATTTAGAATTTTCAAATGAATACAACCAGTTTTTTCTAATATGCTGTCATCTATTTTTTGAAAGTTGCCTCCTATTTTAAAAGATACTTTCAAGTACATCTTTGTTATTTGCAAATGGTATTCTTGCAGAAGATTTCTTCCTTTCTCTCTCCAACTTCTACAGAACAGAGAAATTTCCCTTTTTTATTGTTTCAGTGGATCAACGCCAGACATTTAGAGTGGTTATAAAAGCCCCAGAAAGCAAACAAAGTAACAAACACCAACCTTAAAATATTTCTGTACATGCTGTAATTACATTTAAGAAATTTCACTGAATTACATTAGTGCAGAATAACATAAATGATGTATGTGTGCATTTTAAAGACATTATTTTCTTGATAGACTATCACAAGATAGGAAAGCAATTATGTACTATTTTAAATTTTAAATAGAAATTTTAAAAGGAATTCAATGACTTATTGTTAATGAAAAGAAATAAATGTCAAATAAAGAAAGCTGGGAAAAAAAGGTTGAAAACAGTTTATTATTTCAATGGCAAAATACACTGCTATATTAATGTAGTTAGTACAAAATTTTCTGTTTGAAGTCTGTAAACATTTCTGCTATAAAATAATACTACCATAGATTTAAACCAATAGGTAGGAGGTGGGGATGGAGATGGCCACTGAGTTATTTACTGAGGACAAGTGCATAAATGAAGGACAAGTAAGACAGAGGAAGAACAGAATTTCTGCATGTAGAAAACATAACCTTCTATGCATGACTGACATTTTGCACAAGTATTGATAACATCTGTGAACAAATGTTGATTTAAAAGCCCTTTAAGCATTTTAATATCTTAGTATGTTAGAATGTAGGCATGCTTGCCTGTATGCAAGCATATGGACACTTTTCCATATACTATATATCGTTATACATTATGCATCTATAACACACTTATATTTTCCACACACATGTTTCATTCATATAACTTCTGGTGCAATTTCATTTCATCGTGTAACTTTGAGTTGCTTTTCTAGGGACTTGAGAGATCAGGTAGGGCAACTGGCTGACCAGGGTTCAATACCTACCATCAAGAAAGGTCCCCAAAGCATCACCAGGAGTGATTCCTGAATGCAAAGCCAGAAGTAAGCCCTAAGCACAGCAGGGTGTGACCCCAAATCAAAAAACAAGGACAAAAAAGGTCATTCTAAATTGTCCTTAAAAAAGAAAGTTTCTGAGAAGACAGCATATTACCCAGGCAGATAACACCTTAAAGCTCAAAGTAAATTTGCAAAATTTTTTTTAAAATGTTGAACCCGTCTTTAGAACAGCCTGAAAATGGCACATGAAGTTGTTGCAAAGCACAGAAAGGTCAGATAAATCAAAACATATGTTGAGGATTTTTATATAAAATTAGGAAGAGTAGTTTCTTTGTAATTAGTTTAGATTACAGATTTGACATTGTGACTTACAACTTATCAAAGAGACTTATGTTTTGCAACTGACACTTTAAATTGAAGATTTACTTGAACTGCTACCTAATATGTTTTCTGTAATTAATTCCTTTGAGGTAAGGTTTTGTAGACATGGATTCCTTTAACATTAATCCCTCTGTTAGCAGTGTCTTTATTTTTTGGAATTAAGTTGAAAAAAATTAATCTTTTTCAAACGTAGTTCTCAGTTTTAGGTATTCAGTTTGTTTCATTCATGCAATATTTTCATAAAATTGAAAAATACCTTAAAAGTGGATGCTATGGTATCTATGTAAGAAAAAACTGGACGTTAAATAAATCATGTATGAATAAGAACGCAAGGTTTAATGACATAGACGCTTAAGTGAAGAATCTGTCTCAGTTTAAACTTTATACTATCAATCATGTCATCTGTATTTTAATATTATGGGCTGTATATACTTGTTCTGTTTATTCATGAATGTCTCACTGCATCACAGGTAGCACACTTTGACAGACAATGATGCTCAGTAAGTTGCTGAACATTTTGATTGTAACTGAATTTCTAGTTTTGATTAAAAATTGGGAACAATACATCTAAAAGTTAGAAGACCAGTAACTGCACATGGAGAAGTTCACCATTTCCCAAATGCACTTAATTAGACATTTTTAATATTTGTCATTGCTGATTATGTTCCTTTGTGATGAAAAATAAGAAACAAATTTCCTTTAGGTGCTCTGTTGCCTTCATGGTTATGTACGAAGTTTGTGTGTTTTCCATGTCTAGAAGCACAGAAAATAACTGAGTTTCTGCAGCAATGCACAATGAAAGCTAAGCGTTCACCACCTTCACATAATTGATCGATTCACATGGAATATTATGGTAAGGGATGCTGAGATCAGTGGATAATTTGTCTACCAGGTCTGGTAACACTTGACTCTCCAAGTGTGTCTTGGCTTTCCAGGCATCTTAATGAGACCTCAAAGAATACTTGTCCTCTTTAGTAAAATTCCTACTACATGTTTCTTTATGTAGTAAACTGTTTTAATACCCCGCCCCAACAGTGACACGCAGGAGCTGCA
>JAJIBD010008082.1:40000-72859 GCA_021461705.1 Cryptotis parvus
GGTGCGTGGCATTCCGTGCTTGCTGGAGCGGATTTATTCCCTTGCACGTTGGATTTTTATGGGCAGTAGGAGAAGCGTCACTCAGTGGGCAGTATTCACAGGGCCATCTTTGAGAAGTCGAATTGCAGAATGGCTGGGACTGGACCTGTGCAGTTTCTAATAAAAGCAGAAGGTGGAAGTGAAGAGAGTACATGGCGTTTTATTCTTTTGTCAGATTGTCACGTTACAAAAATATTGAAGTATCTTCTCCACGGAGACACACAGCCAGTGCGTTTTCCACTGCCAAGCTCGAAATAAAGTTTTACATTATGAACATGGGTTTATCTTCCATTTTCTGTTCAGATAAGGAATAGTGGTGGTGGTCTCCATCAGCTGCTTGGGAAGCTCCTAGAAGAGACCCGGGGCCTTAGGTGGGCCAGAGAACTGGGGGAGGGGTAGCTGAAGACGGGAATGAAATCAGTAGGACTTGCATTGAAAAGCGTTTGTGTTTCTTCAGGCCTGCTTTAATCTGGGAAATACATGCTTACGTGAGCTTTGTCAGAAAACTAATTGTGATATAGGGCTCTTGGAGCGTTCTCCAGGACTGTTGTTAAATATCTAACCTTCATTTCTCCCAGTATCCACGCATCTTCCCGGAAGGCCCTCCATTTTTCAAACTATATTTGCGGAGTGTTCTCCATTTTTCTAACTGTATTTGGGGAGTGTTCTGAATATGTGGTTTGGAAGGTTATCACTGGGTTACAGAAAGCCAGGAAAATTAATATCCTGAATTAATAACAATAATGATAATAAACAGCACCAAGCAGCACTTTCCTGTCAGCAGGCTTACAGAGACAGCCTTGGCTTAACCCTTTCTTCTTTGGTGAAGAACTGAGTAATTGCAGATACAACAATTCTGATTTTATTAGATGAGTGACAAGATTTCAAAACCTTAAATACTAGAATAACTTGAAAGAGGCATTGGAAACCATGCAAATGGAATGTGCCCTTCTAAATAAAACATGAAGCTCTGCCTTCAATTTTTCAACTTGTCTCCTAAATTCATACTGTTTCTTTAACAAATAAGGTTTAGGAGAGATTTCTGATATGGCTGTCACTTTTGATATCATAATTTGAAACTCATATCTCAAGGGAATAGTTTACATAAGTCAGGTAAAACAGTAAAACAAAATGACAGTTAAGTTTGAAGTTTTTGTTTTCGGGCAAATGCTTAAAAATAAAGGACTGGCAATCTGGTGAGTGGTTGTATTTGTTTGGTATTCTCAGAAGTTTAGTGTTTTGATGACTTGTTATATTTACTTACAATTTCCACAGACTTGTTTGTCTGTTTGTGGCTAACTTTACTGTGATTATCCTAATAACACCTGCTAATGAATAGAGGACCAAGGTTTCTGTCTGCAATAGATGAAATTTGCTTGGTTTCCTTTCAAACTGCAGTAGAGTTCATTCAAACTGTTAAATGCCAGTTTTCTATTTGTGAAAACCGTACAATGTATTTTGGAACATGGAACTCTTTTCCTCCTTCCAACTCTCACTGACCTACTATCAAAATTCTCAGCCCATATGAGTCCTAAACTTACCCTGTCCTTCTGCTGTGAATCTTCAGAACTCATTGTCTTGTGAACAAACAAGAGTTTCTCTTGAATGCAAATAGAGGCATGGATGGTCAGGCAATTAAAATGGTCTCTCTTTTTTTTTTTATACCCCATTTGTATTACTTGGGTATTTATCTCAATTCCTGACAGTAGCCTTGGCATTTGAGTTGATTACCTGAAAATGGTTTTGCTGTCAGCTTGTTTTCAGAAGCAGCAAACCAATTGTATCAAATTGGTCAATTGTGACCTATTTCTATTTTCTTGCTTGCTTTTTATTCAATTTTCTTGTGGTGCTTCTCTGAGGGAAGATTCTTGGCTGTTTTACCTGCTGAAAATATTTAATACTTTTTCTTGAAATTCACTCCTAAAAAGTACTGTGAAAAGGAAAAAGTGATCTGTACCAGAAAGGTGTGATATATCCAGTAAAAGCCAAGTTATAACGCTGGGGAGGTGAGGGATGGGGGTCCTTAGACATTTAAATGCCAAGTTAAACAAAAGCCACAATTAGGGTAGCTGGACCCTCAGGTGTTCATAAACTCATACCAGGGACCTCTAGAGAAAAATGGTGGGAAACAGGGAGAAAGGGCCCCGTGCCTTGTTTAACTTGGCTGTCCCAGTAGCTAAGCCTTTGTCACTTGGCACACGTCGAAGTTATCACACTTAGGATTGACCTTGATTTCCTTCTCCACATTTACCTTATTTTAAAAATGTTATTATTTTAAAGGAGCAGTCATTTTTTTAGAAATAGAATGAAGTGGCAAACAGTCAACTCTCAATTTTAGAAATGTAAAATTTTAAAAATATAAAATTAGAAACTACTGGATTTCAACTGAGAGGCAGTGGATTTTTAGTCTCTAGCCTTTTTGAAAATCAGGAAACCTATCTCTGAGGTTGTATTCTCTAGTGGAAATGCTCTAGAAATTGTAGGTGTGAAAAAAGCCACCACCGCTGTGTCTCCTGACCCCTACATCTAATAGGAACATTAAACTCTGTGCTCCTCATATAAACCTGACTTCTTCTTTTTAAGAACTCAAAATATTTTTGCTTATGGTCAGACAGGTTAGTATAACAAAAAAGAGCGGTTCTCTTGTATTCCTCACATCTTTTTATTTCTTAACCCACCAAAAAAGTGCCTCTATAAGTAGAGATTCGGTTTTGTTTTCTGGAAATGACACCACATTAAGGAAAAGAACCATGAGCTTTGGATGTCAAGAGAGTTGCATTAAGAGAGTGTTATGGCTTTTAATAGGACATTGCAATGTAGGACATTGCCTTTGAAATAATTTTGAGATAGTTTAAGCATAAATTCCTTTTCTTGTTTCTTACCAAAGGTAATTTTTTTAAATATTAAAAGGATACTTCTATGTTTTTCTATATTCATTTTTATGATCGCGAGGAAGATGATCCACAGGCTTGTGGCACAAGTAATGGAAGCACCTGCTTTTGGATTTGGAGGTTAAATAGCATGAGGACTGGAAGCGTCGCAGCAGCTGAATGCTTCAGACAGTTGCAGTTGTACTTCTATTCATTCTCTCAACCAGTGACTGGTTTTCCCTCTACCACCTCTAAATTATACTGACTAGATGTTGAAGTCATTAAATTGATTACAGTCCAATCAGTAGACAATCCGACATAAACAAAAACAGCAATTACAGTTGGCCAGAATCCCATGAGTGCTAGTCGAAGTTCCAGAACTGATGGTCCAGTGAGTCTTTTCCAAAACGCCGCTTTCACAATTTCAGCAGTTCTGGCAGCATCTTCTTAAAGGGAGGGTGCAAAAATTCATAAGATTCCACTTGGCCTCAAAAACAAAAACATCTGTTTGATGCATGGGTGGATTGTTGGCTTTTTATTCACCCAGCCAAAAAAAAGGGCAAAAAAAATAAGGATATTGAACATAAAAGCATACATGTAAAAATGAAATTACAAAGGATTTGAGATTAGCAGCTTTTAATAAAGCAAACTGCTAATAATTTTTTTTTGTTTTGCCAGCGTATTCCCATATCCCTTAAAATCTATTGTCGTTATTGACAGCAGTGACATCTAATAGTGGTGATAGAATTCTTCAACTTTTTGCTTCCTGTAATTATACTTAGCTTTAAAAAAATTTGGATCATTTCAAGTTTTATAGCATATTAATAGTTTTTCTTCCATCTGATAGTAAGGTCTTTGCTCCCTTTTATTTTGAAAACAAAGTCTCTGAAAATTGACTTTTGGGTAAATTTTAGTGAATTTGTTGACCCTAAGTTGAAGTGTAATCTTTAGTATATACTTGCTTGAGTTTTCATCTTGATAGAAAAAAAAGTATGCAATAAGAGGAAGCTTTAGCAGTAGAAAAGAGAAATTTACTAAGATCAATTAAAAATTTATAAAAGGTGTGTTTTATCTACTGTTGTACTTTATTCATCTATTAGAATTCACGTTACTCATTTACTACCAGTGATTTGTTGCCGTAGAATACATTCTTTATGACCAAACTTAATGCATACCCTATTGGGTTTTATTTATTTTTTAAGAGTGAAAATATTTTTTAAGACTTGTCACCCTTCTATCATTTTAGCAACCTAAATACATTTAAATCAAAATGTAAATGTTGTCATTAGTTAAGTCCTAAGTGAAAGAATGCTTTAGAATTGAGTGAGCTCTACATGCAAATGCTGATATTCTAAATCAAACCTCTAAGTATTTTCCCAGATGTATTTGATTTTTGATTCCCATTGTACTGTCAGAGGTTAAAGTTAGTTCCGTGGAGGCATGCATGCACTTTCTAATCCCATTTCAATTAAATCTGAAATAATGTGTCCCTCTTTTTTGTTTGGGGATTACATGGTTCCTAGCTAGGATTGATTGCCTGCATATTCTTGTTTGCTGCAATGAAAGTATACTTGTCTGATTTAAAATACCTTCTGCAACAATGTAATTACAAAGCAATTAAAACTTAAACATTAAAGTTAACATTAGTAAATTTAAATAGCTCTGTTATAGTATTAATCAAATAGTGTAAGGAAAGCTTTTAACTGGTTTAAATAATTATGCAACTCCTGGCATAAAAGCCTGACACAAGATAAATCTTTGAAAACTAAGTGGAATAGTGGCTTTTTTTAACTTTAATTTTAGGCAGCTTGGGCTTTTAGCATGCATCACACTCCACCTCTGGTATAAGTAATTATGCCAGTTTAGTAATTATTAGAGATGAAAGAAATTCAGTAAGACACGAATTCTAAAACTTCAGTAGCTCCAGTTTTACCAGAGAGAATGATCAAGCCGCAGTTATCCAGCTGCCTGGGGACCCTGCCACTGCTGTAAGCACTGGGCTCGGGTTGGGGGATCATTATTATGGCAGCGCAGACTGCAGTTGGCATTGCTACTCTAGATGTCTGATTGCAGAGGTTTATAAGTTGGTAATTAAAAAAAATCCCAGAGTCAAATAGGACTGTCTAGAAACTTCCCTTTTTTGAGTATTAAAATAAAAAGATGAACGTAGACATTTAAGAATTATTGTTGGTCACTATACCGGAGTGTTAAGGCTCTAAAATATCCCGAGAAAAAATATCTGTATGCCTGCCTTTCTGTTGCATGTGATGAACATATGTTGGACATTTTTAGTCTTATTTTCAAATGAAGATTTGGTTTGGGAGACACACTATTCATGCATGAACATAACTATTCAAGTTGAATAGGCGCCAGTGATGAATATTTGAAATACTTATTTCCATAATGGGACAGTTTGATGGAGTTATGTGTTGGTATTTAGGTTATAGATACATTCAAAGTGAAAGGTTTCATTCAACGCTTTATTATCACCATTCAGCATGAGCTCTACACCTCTGTAGTATGTACATACACAAACATTCTCTTATGTTCTGTGTGAAATACACTTATTTAGCAAATCCGTCAATGTAAGACATGGATTAATTTGTAGTTTGCCTAAGAGAAATTGGTATTGTTCTAAGGATCATAATTTCCTTTTTAGAAATTAAAATTATTCTACCATAAAATGACATTATTACTATTAACTCCTTTCTCTCTGTTCTTTTGATTTTCTTTGGTGGGGGTCAGGCGTTATGCCTGGTATCCAGGCATTACGCCTGGCTCTGAATTCAGGAATCACTCCTGGCAGTGCTCAGAGGACCATGCACTAGGCCAGGGATTAGACCTGGGTTGACTGTGTACAAGGCAAATATCCTACTTGCTGTGCTATCTCTCTGGCCCCTCCTGCTAACTCCTGTTTTGTGATTGCCTTCTCCCCAAACTGGAGAGTGAGTACTATATAACACTAATCATTAATTTGTGCCCAGAGATCTAAAAATTATTGGTGTTTTAAATTAATAACTTTTGAAACAATTTCTTGGATTTCACACGTTCTTTACTACTTCTCTTTTCTATCACAGTAGAGTGAGGTAAGTAAGTGCATGAAAAAGACGAAATATTAATTCCTTTCAGCAGTCCTAAATGATTTTGCTTATCTCAGTTGTTAAAAAGTTTATCAGCCACGTTTTCTATCATTAGTATCATACTTTTATCTTTGCTCATTTTCAGACATTAATAAAAAGGCGATTAAGTTTTTACAAACACCACTCTACTATGTAGCAAGAAGCCAGAACAGGATTGTTGGCTGGAAGGCAGTGCCACCTTGAGTGTGCTTGAGTGTTTAATTCATGGGCTGATCTGTGTGGAGTCTACAGTTGCTGTCTGTATGCAGGATAGTTGGAGCTTCCTGTGTGCAACAGGCAAAGTTAGAAGGACTTTATGTGGATGTGAGCAAGGGTGAAAAAGAACTGTGAACTCGAGGGAGCACAAATTAATGCCTGGGAAGAGTTGAAAGTGAAAACAGAAAAATTAGTTGTGGTCATCATTACTGTGAGTTGTGGAGTAACTGTAACTGGGGCTGAGCTCTGTGTTGCTGCCTGCTCTTTTTGGCAAACCACACAGCCTCTGTTTCTAGGGCAGATTCCCTTGCTATAAAATAAAGGGACTTATTTCATCATCGAATAAACATTTTTAACACCCTAATTGTGTGTGTACTTACTTTTTACAGCAAGTTGAGTGGAAAAGTTAGATAACATGGGCTTCTGACAAACTTTATGTCCCCCAAAGATTGATGAGCTCTTTCTTTTTTAATGATGAGCTTTGCTTTCTTTTCTAATTTAAAGGTGAATACACTCAGGGCTGGAGAGCTGGTATAGCAGATTCCATATTTGTCTTGATTGTACCCCACCTCAGTTCAATCCTCTGCACCACATATGGTCCCCTGAGCACTGCCAGGAATGACATCTGAGCACAAAGCAAGGAGTAAACACTACTGGGCGTGTCCCAAAAGCTGAAAAAAAGGGGCAGATACACTCACTTGAAATGAAACCACTACATGCTCATTTGGATTAAGATTATTGATATGTGTATCGGCACTAAGGAAAAAATATCTGAAGCATTTTGAAATTTAATTGTATGGTACTAGAGTTAATTAAATTTTTTAAAAACGTGATGACATCTTTTTAAGATAGTAGGAGACTTGGATACTTTGTTTGATCATAATTTTAAAAAATAGCAAAACAAAACTTGTTAGTATTCCTGCCATCTAAAATTGTGGGGAAGCAAGTCACAGGAATTGATTTACTAAATTTTCAGTGTTCGATTCTCAAGAGTGAAAGAAGTCAGTATTGAAAAGTCCAAGACAGAGGTTTGATTATTCCCCCTCGGGAGGTAGGTGAGTGCAGAATCATGGATCTTAAGCAGGACTATTTAGGGATAATGATAGTGGGTGTCTTGATCGCCTTCGTGCTCAAAGATGTGCGAGCTGAATCAATGGTGATGGTGGCGTGTAACTGACCGAAGAAAGAGATGAGCAACATGAAATCCCCTTTGCCTCCTCCAAAATCATATAGGTCATTTACATAAGTATTGCATCATTATGCCAAATTTTTAATCTTCAAAATAAAACCATTACAAGATAATAACACCCTTTTATAGCTCCCGTTAAATGTAACTGTTTTTTATACTTGCTGATTTGCATATTTAACACCCAGTATGAGCATGATGGGCTGGCAGACCCCTGGGATGGCTTCCTGGCTCTGTCTCTGCTTCTATCCCTCCTTGCCAGGTGTCTGTCTTCTACGAAGTGCCCCGTAAACTACTTTGGAACCAAAATCTCTTCATTTCTTACCAAACAAATTTATGTTGGTCATTGCTGGTTTCTCTTCTATTTCTAACATCCCAGGATTCTCATATTGAGAAGTTGTAATTCTTGCAAGTTGATCAATAATTCATATTAATGGAGCAAGCATGCTTTTAGAATTCTGAACTTGATTGAATTGTAGCTGATAGAACAAAATCAGACACCAGAGGTTGGATGGTTTTACTTTTGCATATGATTTCTTGTCCAGACCTCCCAGTTAGGCAGCTCGTGGAGAAGGAGGCATCGAGTTGCACCATGAACCACTTAGGGTCTTCATAAGAAATGAGACTCCATCCATGCTCTGGGATGTTCACAGGCAGATTGCACCGTGAAGATGGGAGCATTGGGCTATTGACCAGTTTCCCTCACTGGAAGTTTGTTATATTACACTGGATGTATCCTTTATAGTAGCTGTCACTTAGCACTAGGAATTGTGAGTCGGTGTGAGTTACCACCTCATAGTTTCCTGTGTCTTGGGTAGTTTTTCACAATGAGTTGTGTATGAACTGGCAGCAGTATAGATATTTCATTTTTATTTAATTTTTTCATTTTTGGGTCACACCCAGCAATTCTCAGGGGGTTACTCCTGGCTCTGCACTCAGGAATTACTCCTGGCGGTGCTCAGGGGACCATATGGGATGTTGGGGGATCGAACCCAGGTTGGCGGCGTGCAAGGCAAATGCTCTACCCGCTGGCTATTGCTCCGGCCCCTGGTATAGATATTTCAGTCAAGGTCAAAGTGTTGCCTTAAGGACAGCCTTTTAATTTCAGTAGATTTACATTGACAAGTTATCTACAGTCATTCATTTGCCAAAATGCTGGTAGTGCTTTCATATAGCAGCATGAACTACATCTTTTCACAACTTCCCTTTGAGACTTGTACGTTTAGGTTGTGGATTCCCAGTGTTGTACAATTGTAGAGGCTTGATATTATTTCTTTGAAAAAGATTTTTTTTTGCCCCTTCCAGTGGTGCTCAGGACTTGTTCCTGGCTCTGTGCTCAGGGATAATCCTTGGTGGTGCTTGGGGTCGTATAGGGTATACCGGGAATTGCATCTGGGTTCAGAGTGCGAGGCAGGTTCGTACTTGTTGTACTCAATTGCTGACTCTTAATTACATTTCCTGAATCATCTCACATTCTTTTGAGACATTTTTTCGACTTACCTGAGTTAAAAGGGCACTTTTCTTTATGATCCCCTCTATAACTCCAACATCATGGGAAGTTTGACACTAAGTTGGCTTTTTGATTTGCCAATAAGCACTTTGAGAGCAGGGTTCAATATCCTGTTCCTTTGAATCCCTGTAGCCTAAACCAGATGGTAAACAAACATGCAAATATACAAATGTCTTAAGTCAATCATTTGCTTAATCATCAAATATTTGCTGCACACCCATCATTTGCTGTACATCTGTGCCTTGGAGGGCTAGAAATTGAGACACGATTAAGGAGACAGACCTGGTCCACCATTCTTCTGGAGTGGCATCAAACAAACGACGGAAAAGCATATTGGTAACTTTCACTCATGTGAAGGGAACATACTGCGTGTTCAAACCTTTAACAGAGGTATAGTGACCTGGGGACAGAGTTTTAGAGGAAGCACTAAAATCAGTCTGAATTTTAATATGCTTTCTAATGAAGATTCTTGAGCATGCTCATGCCTCCAGAATTTTTTAAATGAACTTCCTCGGGTGCTAGGAACACAGTAAGAAACCACTTGACTCAAGTGCTCACAGACTTTTCTGGAGCCATCCACTAGTCTCTGAAGACATGTGTGGATGATTCTTTGCATTCCCTCACCATGCTGTTTCACTTTAGACTATATTTAGTTTTGTAGCACCATTACACTTACACTTTATTCAAGTGAAAGTGTATGTTTATGTTAAGTGAGGCTTATGTTATTTAGATGTGGCTAACTTGTATACAAGTCTGGGCTATCTTTTGTTTGTGGTCCTTTTTTTTTCAATTCAAGTAAACAACCTTAAATACATCCACTGGGTTTCTCATCCTCAAGTTATCTTTATTCCAAATAGCTGGATTTCTTTAGCTTTTTATAATGCAGTCTAATACTAGCTGAATGCACTTTTTGTGCCATAAGAAAATTTAGCAAGTCTTTCTTACCTCTTAAGTTTTAGGAAAACCTACCAATTTTGTAAGATGATTCTGCTTAGCAGAATTCTTAGCAGTTTTTCAATCAAGTAGCTTAGTAATGCTAAAGTCACCAACAATCTATCATTATGTTCTTTAATCAAAAACTTGTGTGGAAAAGCTGAGTCTAAAATCAGTAATTTGCCCACCAATGCTTTTCTTTTTCTCTTCTTGCCAGCTATATTTTGAACACTTTGTGTAGTCTCCATTCACAAAGCTTCAAACACCATCTATGAAAGATGTTTGAGTTCAAGGTTTGACACTCTCTAAGCCTGAGTGAGAAGTGTTGATCCTCTAAACAGGCTGACCATGTTGTACCCTTCCAGCTGTTGAATGTGTTTCCCAGTTAGGATGGGGTCACTAGTGACATCTTTGGAAACTGCACAGGTTTGCTCCCTGCTCTTGGTGGCCATGTTATAAGGTAGTCTCTTGGGTATCAACTGGACTCTCTGTGTTGTGTCCCTAAGTGTTTACTAGCAAGTTTTTCTGTGTCCACACTTAGAGCTTTTTCTTATCCTAACAAGTCTTTTGGCCTGCCATTTATTTGGTTCCCTCTTGCCCCCACCCTCCCGCACTGGTGACACATAGGCTGTTTGTATTTTACTTGTTTGTTTCATAACTGTTGTTGTGTCAGTGATTGTTTTTATCCTTGCTGCCATGGTATGTGTACGTGTGTGTATATATGTATGTGTATGTGGTAAATATCTACAAATAAGAGTCACGGGGGTTAAAGCTAGCATTTTGAGATACTGCCAGTATACGCTCTGCAGAGGTAATACCAATTCTCACTGCTGTTAGCAGCAGGTTTAAAGAGTGCCTGTATTTAATGTATTTAAATGCTTTATCTTTACCAATGTGGCTTGTGCCAAACAGAGACTGGCATTGGCATTCTAATGAGCATCTCAGTAGATTGAGCATCTTTCTTCATACTTATTTACATACCACTTGCACTTATTTTTCTGAGAAGTATTTCCAGTGTCCGCTCCTCCCCTCCAGCCCCCACGAAGCAGTGCTCAGGGGCACCAAAGCCATTCCAGGCGTTCTCAGACAACTGGACCTGATGATGCAATGTCAGGACCTGAGAATCCTGCACTGCCTGGGCTCTGGAATCACAATTCCCAGGGACACCCCACAGTATCAGGAGCCTCCAGAGCTATAGCTGGGAAAATCAGGTGCGCCAGGGGAGGGCATTGGAGAGTGCATGCAACTTTGCTCGTAACTCTGTGCTCTCTTTCTGACCTGAGTTGACTTTCTATATCCTTGTCTTTAGCTTTTGGCTTGAAAAAAAGTCTCATATTATTGAGAAATTCAGTCCATTGATATCTGTGTTGCCATATTGAGAAATTCAGTCCATTGATATCTGTGTTGCCGATACGTCCCTCAATTTATCTTTTGGCTTTGTGGGTGGTATATTTTCTTTTGCTGTGCAGAGGTTAATTTTTAAATCATTTTCAGCTTGTCAGTGCTTTCCCTCTGTAATGAGTAGATTTTGTGCTGACACAGAGCTTTTTTTTCCCTTTTCTAAATCATTTTTTCACTTGTCTTCCTCCTTATACCGACTGTGGGGCCCCTACCCCACCTTGTGTTCCAAGCACCTAACTATATTTCTGGAACTATATAGTCGGTGCTTACCAGACATTTAAGAAATCTAGTCAATATAGTATAATGGTTAAGCGTTTGAGGGGTTGAAATTCTAATGTTGTCAACTCCATGCATTGAAATTCTAATCTTGTTAATGTTGCTTATTAAATCACTGTACTGTAAATTTCTGCATCCATAAATGAGGGAATTATAGGACCTAATTCTTAGGATTATGGGCACATGAAGAGTTAATTCACGTAAGCTCTCAGAATGGTACTGGGAAAATAAGAAATACTTAGTAAATGTGTGTTACTCTAGAGGTGTTCTCACTTTTGTAGGGAATCTCCTCATCCTGTGATGTACACGTTTTTTCTCAAAAAGTTCCTGGTTTTCTGTGGGCGCGTGCATGGCTGTCCCTTTAAGAGGCCTGTTCCTTTCAGATGTCTTTTCTGGGTTCCTCTGCTTTGGCCAGGATCCTTCAGACTGGCCAAGACAGCACTTGGTTCCTAGCTCCGCTTTGCCTTGCTGCCAATAGAGAGTGAGTTCTGAAAGAAAAATTCCTGCAGAAATTCCAATTAAAAGATAATGGAAACATAAAGTGGAGCTAATTAATTTTAGAGCCTCTGCCATCTTTTTTGGTAAGTCAGGTCTGTGTCTTTGAGGTTCTTTGCAAAAGGGCCGATGCTAATTTGCAAAGGTAGGCTAATTGTTCTTGGGAGAGGAACTAGAGACAAATAATTCACATATCATTATGAAGGTTTAATCATGGTAGATTTATTAATAATCCTTAAATTAAAAAGGTAAATCTGAGCTTGGGTTTACAAAGGAATTAGCTGAACAAGGGGATGATTTCCTGCATCACCGTACTTGTCATTTAATTTCTCTAGAAGCGTTTTCTTCTAGGCTTCAGAGAGGATTTCTGTGCCGTCTGGAAGCACGTGTGGTCTAGAGTCTGAACGTGGAAGGAGATAACAAGGCAGCATCTGCTGACTTGGCTGTTCGTTGCTGTTCAGGAGTTGGCGGCCACTCAGTTCTTTAATTTTACTTGAGACCTTACTTTTGGTCCCACCGTCTTTCCTCTTAGTTTGCCCCCATTCGTCTCTGCAGGAAATTCTAACCATTCAGTTTGCTTTGTTTTTATTTTCCCAGGCCTGCTTTTACTCACTCAGTCACCAGCCCCACTCTCTCTATTTAGCTGGTGTAATCACCTGTCCCCGGTCCCAGATTGCTGGGCTCCGGCTGTCCCTTTGGGCTTTCGAAAGCCAGCCTCTATCATTGCCCGCTGCTTGACCTCAGCGCTCACTTGCCTGTGATAGTCTGTGTAGACACTACCATCTTTCTTTATTTTAACTAAATTATAGCTGTCATAAAGTTGTCTTTCTATACGGACAAATTCTTAAACTTAATATATTCAATCAAATGCCGTTCAAATACTCATTTATACTTTCCCCTTCAACCTTAATGCTAAATGAAGTGAAAGTAAGAGTAATGAAAATCGGAGTGGAGAGGGCCAAGAGAATTGTGTGAGGCCACTTTTAATGAGTGGAATATCCTTAACTGACAGTGACCAGAGAAATTCCCCGTCAAGATAATTTAAAGTAGATATGCACATTGGGACCCACATATTGGACTTGGGCGGAAGTTTAGTTTCCTGACAGGTCAGCTGCAGTTGGGGCAGAGACCGTGCTGGGGAGTGCTGAGCGTCACACAGGGAGGTGAGACTTCTGAAGAAGGGAATGTGAGGCCGGCAAGGACACTCCGGTTCCACGTCCATTCCCTTGCTTCGCCTCCCTGCATACCTGCCACAGACCAGTGCGATCATCCAGTATTGTTGTGTCTAGCCTAGACCTCGGAAGGAAAGGGCACTTTCTCCCTCCTCTCAGACTGCAGACAAGCCTGACCCTGGGCGCACAGCTGTGTGACGGTGCCCTTTGTTTTCTGGGCTGACTTGTTAAGGTCTCAGGCTTTTGGTCCGACATGCACAGTCAGCATTTTGTCTCTTGCTAGTGTCGCTCATTGTGTCCTGGTGAGTTGCTCTCCAGGACTCTGCCCGTAAATGTTAAGCTTCTGCATTTGAACCTTAACATGTTATTGAGTCTCTGGAGCCTCAGTTTTCTTACCAACAAAATGGCAAGAACCTACACATCATATGACTATTGTACACCTTCGGCTTGAATATGGAAAGGAGAACATTCTGCAAAATGTTCTGTGAACTAAAGTGGCGCAATGCGACACCCAACATGCTCCCAGACTCCCCAAATAGGCGAGCAGACCTTATCAAGAGATACGGCATGTCTAGAACACTGACATCAGGTGAGAGCAGCACTCTGAGAAAGGGGATTGTGGCAGGGGCATGCGCACGCTTGCTGCTCTGTGCATTGCGCATGGCTGCTGCAAAACAAAGCCTGAGTATGTTTCTTCTTTTTGCCTTTTGGAGCAAAGGCATAATAAATCCTCTTCTGATTTCTTTGGGTTAGCCAAAATACGTATTAATGTAGGTCTTTTGTGAAAGTGAAGTGATGCAGGGTCATTGTACGAGGGACCTGAGCAATGCATGGCCAAAAATAAAAGAATTTAGCTCATATACTCTGAAAGGCAGGAGACACCCATGTCAGGCATAACCCAGAATGGGCCCTCGGTAAGTTGCTACCTACCCAGCTTTCTAGTATGGATGAGCTTTGCCTGGAAGCTAAGGAGACACATGTTTTTTTCTTTTCTTTTCTTTTCTTTATGTTTTGTAGGCCACACTGGTGGTGCTAATGGTTTACTCCTAGCTTTGTGCTTAAGGATCACTCCGATTAGTGCTGTGAGACCATCTGGCATACCAGGAATGGAACCCAGGTTGGCTGTGTGCAAGTTAAGCACCCTACCCTTTGTACTATCGCTCTGGTACACGTATTTTATTCTCTTTATATTCTCCTCTTCTGGGGGCCAGAAATGAGCACAGCGGGTAGGGCTTTTGCCTTGCTTGCAGCCGACCTGGGTTCAATCCCGGCATCTTATATGGTCCCCGAGCACCGCCAGGAGTTATTCCTGAGTGCAGAGCCAGGAGCAACCCCTAAGCATTGCCGGGTATGACTGAAAAAGAAAAAAAAAAGTCCTCTTCTGCAAACTCCTGAGGGGTCACCTGATAGTGGCTGCCTTGCTCTGTGTCATGAAAAACTAAACAAAGCAAACAAAATCCTGAAAAAAGTCTTAAGAGTTTGTCTTTATGATCCAAGAGTATGTCTTTAGAATCCAACTTTTAGTCAGCATTTGACTTTTAGTAAGACTTTGGCTATATAGTTCTTTATAGTCAAGATAGTCTAAGTTACTGTGCCTTAGTCTTTGCAGTTGTTCCTTTAATACTTCCAACCACACAGCTAGCTAGTTCATGTGGTCGTAAGTGATTCTTGTCTCAGTTATCATTACCCTAATGTCACAGGTGAGGAAACAGACACTAACAGTGCCCTAAGTGAGGGTGACTAAAGTAGGAAAAGAGATAGACTTTTACCTTCCCGTTTTCAAGAAGTCAGGGCTAATCTTCAATGGAATCAAGGGTTAGAAAGAATAAACACTGTTATTCTCTTTGGCCTTAAGAATGTAGATCCCCGGACTGGACTGCACAGGGCTTAAAGTGTCTTGCATGGGGCTCGCCCCAGGTCTAGTCATGTGTCTTCAGGTTTGCTGAGCATCACTGGGGGGCAGAACTGGAAGCCACTCAGTGTTATGAGATGGCCTGCGTAATCTCTGGCACCTCAGGACCTGAGAAAAAACACATCGGGGCCTTGTCATTGAATCATTTGGCTGAGAATTACTGAAGGAGCAGTCTCCTGAGCTTGGAGAAAAAGAATTTACTCATGGCATAGTTCCTTCCCCTGTCTCACCCCTCCCGAGAAAGTTACTTCTACAAGAAAAAAAAAACGTATTGTGCAGTAACACCTAAGAGAGAGCTGAAAGCAACATAAGCCTGAGAAATCCCTAATTGTGTGATTAAAGGCTTTCTATTCTGATAAAAAGAATTGTCTGTCTCTGTAAACTGATCTGGAAGGTGTTTCAAGGATGTTGGAGTGCTAGACCGGACCCAGGAGTGTTTCTCACTGTTGGTGCGTCTCAGCAGAAACTACCTCGGATAGAGTTTGAAACGTAGACTTTCAAAGTTTTCCCTGTTGGGTATTTGTTCTCAAAGGTCACAGGATTTTCTAGGGTGGAGCCCGCCAGCTTGGATTATAGGAAAAAGTGAGTGTTGGTGGCAAAATTGTAACAGTGGATATCACTTTGGTTGCAAATCCTCCTATTAATGTTAGCGTTGGCTGTTTTAAATACACCGTGTGGAGAGACTGCAGTAGAAGCGGTTTCTGTTTCCCAGTGGCAGGTGAGGATCAGTAATATGCTATTTTCTCATACTGATTTTCTTTGCTGCCATGAAGAGGCTGACATACCTGTTGCGCCTGGTTTGTTCCTAGGATTGGTGAACACTGAACACGGATGCCATCAGGGACGGTGATCCATCCTACTTTCTGAAAAGTGTTGCCTGTTCTGTTGTCTTACTAATAATATTTCAAAGATGGCTTGTGTTTCTTTCTTTTCTTTTTATTTTGGTAGTGTTGGCTACATGCAAAGTTTCTGAAGCTAGTGACTCACTAGTGCCTGCTTTGCATGCTCGCACTCCTGGTTTTGAACCCTGGCACTGGAACAGACAGCAAAGAAACAGTCTAAAATGTTGGGTTTTTGACAATTGCAATCAATAATAGGTTTATGCACATTAACTTTATTTTAGGGGGGCTCCCAGCTACACAGGGTACCTGGGGGCCGTTCTCATGACTCTTGAATAGTAAGTCTAAGTCTAAATTTAGACCAAAGGATGCAGTACAGCTCAGGCGTTGTGGCTGATACCCACCAGAACCACACCTGGTGGTCCTCAGAGGGTCCTTCTGGTGGTGTGTGTTAAACTTGGTTATGGTACATGCAAGGCATTCACCTCTGACCTCTGGCCTCTAAAATAGTCTTGTCCAGACCTTCTGGCTTGCCACCTGGAAACATCCTCTTACCCAGTTATATCTTACTGTACTTCTTTTTCTGCTTTTGATGAGGTGCAAAAAGTAAAGTGAATATGTTTAAAGTTAAATATGTGAAGCTAAATATGGATATTCATCAGCTGTTATCCTCTCTGTGTGATTGATTTTGTTGGTTTTACTTTATACATATTTGAACATTTTCTGATAATAAATCATTTAAAATGGATATAACATATGCTATAAATATTTTTAACATATGCTCATATTATCTTGACAAATCAGGATTCAAGCAATGTAAACAGCAACAGTCTCACAAATGACTATTAATTTATAGTTGCTAAGATAATGGCATACACGTTCACATTCAGTTCTATCTGGGTAGCTCTGTAAATTGTGTATTGATTATGTTAATGGCAGTGGTGTCTTTATTACTTGTCTGGAGATACATGCAGATTGGATGCACATTTGGCAAGCTTATCATTCTATAGGAAAAGATGCATTTTTAAAATCTGGGTTTTTGGGAAATTGACTTAAAACCTTAGGAAAAACAGTTAAGCACACACAAATGTAGAAATTGTCATACTTTAGAAAATGAAAAAGTGCAGTTAAAAAGTTAAAATAATACTCCATTTTATTTCCTTTGTCTCAGATTCCTTGAGGAAAGTGTTGGAGAAATGGTTCTAAATCAATAATGATCTATTTTTGTAGTTTATTTTGGGTGTGTGGCTTTCTTGCTTTATTGGGCTAAAGGAGTCAGACTGAGGGTTGTTTGTGTTTTAGATTTATTAGTCCAAGTAGAGGGGAGCAAAAATGAAAATTTCCAATTATACATAAATAGTCTTATATTCTGTAGGTTTTTAAGTCATTGATCACAGCCTTACTTTTCTCCAGTTTTTGTTGTGCAAACATGTGCCTCATTTTATAGAATTTTCTTCTTTCCTCTTACATTGGCTGAGCCATTATATTACCAAGGCCATTGTTAGAAACCACTTTCTTATCTCTGGAATGTGATCACATTTTAAAGGACAAATATGGGACTTTCTATCTTCCGTGTGGGCTGGGCAATGAAAGAAAAGAAAAATGTTTAAAATTTTTGCTTTCCTGGTTGAGAGATAGTACAGTGCAGAAGGCTCTCGCATTGCATGCAGCCACGCCGGCTTGGATTCCCAGCACCCCTTGGTGGTGCCCTCAGCCTCACCAGGAGTAGTCTGTGAGCATAGCTAAGGTGTAGCCCCTAAAGAAAAGTTTTGTTTTCACATTATTTCAGCAGTACTTTATTTACTCACAGTTTGAGTCCCAGCTTAAGTCAAGGCGTGGATGTGAAAAAAGGAAGAATGCAGCAGAGGTGGGCATGTGCTCAGGTGACGTAACACACCGAACTCTGCCTCATCCCCAACACGCCTGCCCCCTCCCCTTGCACCACCACCCCGTGGCCCTGGTGACTCTGGAAGAATCACTGCATGTGACCTCTGCAGGCAGATGACAGCGGATAATGCACCTGCCTAGCCTGTGACCAGCTTGGTTCAATCCCTCGTACCACATATGGTTCCCTGACCATGACCAGTGAGTAAGATCCTGAGCACCTGAGTAAGCCCTGACCACTGCTGGGTGTCACTTAAAACCCAAAAAGAAAAGAAAAAAGTAGAACTTTACAAAGATTAGCATCAAAAAGGCAAAGTAGCTAATAAAAAGAATTAGCAAATGCTGGGCCTGTTTTGTGAATGGGAGTGCAGAATGTACAGGAGAATCAAGTGCTGCTTGGTTATCTCTTGGTTATCTCTGGTCCCAAGTCTTCCAGTGGGTGTCGGAAGCTGCAGCTAATGCCAACCACACCCTAGGCATGCTGTTCTTTTCAGAACACACATACTTATATTAACATTCACTTCTATACATATATGAATTTGGCACAACTGAAGATTAGCAACAATAATAGTAAAATAGAACAATTATAATAAGCCAACTAGGCTTAATATATAGTATAATAATAATGGCCATTTGAACATGTCTTTTAATATCTCAAAGTACATACCACTGTTTTCAGACTGTAGGTAACTGTAAGAGACTGGAAGCAGTTAGTGAAGGGTGCTCCCACGCTGTTGCGTTGTATCTGGAGGATGGTTCATGTTTAAAACAGAAGAAAACATGTTCTCCCTTAGCTAGTGTTTCAGTAATTGTTGAGATAGTTAACTTTAAGTATCCAATTCAGAAATATTGTGACAATTGAATTGGTGTTATCTAAAATAACTGAAGTAATAAAAACATTTGGCAGAAGCATCAGAAGATACGGCGTCTGGAATACAAGGTTCTTTTTGCCCCAGGATTTCTTTTGCTGGGATGGAGCAATGTTTCTAACTGTGCAACTATTGCTGAAGCTTGTTCGTTACATTTAAAGAGAAAATTACTAGACCCCTTCCCATGCATCCACATATTATATCCTAGATTCACAGATATATTTCATTCGTTATTGTGGTTGTCCATCTAAGGTCTATAGTTGGCCATTCTGTGTTAATGACTAGAGTTTTTGGTCACACCCAGCGATCCTTGGCTTACTCCTGACTCTGCACTCAGAAATTGCTCTTGGCAGTGCTCGGGGGACCATATGTGATGCCAGGGATTGAACCTTGGTCAGCCATATGCACGGCAAAAGACCTACCATCTATCTCTCTAGCCCTGAGATAAATGCTTTTAAATCCTTTGTTTTCCTCAGGGCCAAGAAGATGGTTCAGTGGCACAAAGGCTGTATGTGAGGCGGCAGGTCCAAGTCCTGGGGCAGCCTGCAGGCGCTGAGGCCCTGCTGTCAGCTGTGCTCCGAGGCTCCCCCATTGAGAAAGGGCTTGGAAGGGAACTGGGGGATAAGAAGCGCAGGGACGCTTAATCCCCTTGAGTTTAGTCCTAGTGACTCCACATGCTGGAGGAGCTCTGAGAGCCCCACTGTCTGCAGATCCCTGGTGAGGAGGAAAAAAAAAGGTTTCCTCTAGAGTAGATTTTTTAAAAAGCAGATTTAAAATCTCTTTGCTGTAGAGAAATTAGAATATGCATATCTGAATAATAAAAATGTCTGCCATTTCTAAAATATGGAGTGGAAAGAAGGATCCATGCAACCGGCTTTAAGACTCAACATGGGGATATGAACGTTGGTTTCCTCGGCTTTTCCTTCGTTTGTCTTTGTTTCTTTGCCCCATGCCTGGCAGTGCTCTGGGGCCAGGACAAGGCGATGCTGCCCAGGATTGAACTCAGGCTGTGTCTGTACAGCCAGGTTGAACTCCATGAATGGCCCTCATGGCCCTGAGTGCCGTTGGCTTGGTCTCACCAGCCTGCTCCAAGACAAACTCTTGCTGCTGGTGGTCCCAATGAACAAATTAAACTATGATGAAAGTGAAGAAATATGGCTAAAGATTTCCCAAGTCCCAAAGAGTGTTGTTGGGTCCCTTGCAAATCCCTGACACTAGATTATAAAGTTAGCTATGATTAGGACATTTCTCTCCAGTTTCATTCCACCTTTGATTTTGCTGAGATTATAGATCAGAGACCAAGTCTGGATGTAAAAGCCATAAGAAAGGCAAGCCACGCCCCTGATATCAGTTAAGAAGCAAGACAGCAAGTTCCTCAAGGAATGGTTTCCCCAGTGCACGCCTGCTCACCAAGGAGTCAGCTCTGAATTTTTCTTGCCCACAATCAGTCTCTGCTCTTTTCTGGAGTGGCTTTTGTTGCTAACCTTTCTGTCAATGTCTAGGTTTATTTTCTTCCTATTCTTCTCCGATCCACATTGCAACCCCAGACAGGTTTCCTTCTCTCCACTTCTGATAGCTTTCCGCCCATTTCCCAGTCACCCTTGGAGTGTCTTTCTAACCTGTCAACCACATTAGCTTTTCCGACAAGCCCTCCGTCCCTTCTTGTAGCACAGAGCTTGAGTTTGAGCCTTTAGCTCCCAGTGCTTCCTTTATGGCCTCGAGCCTTTCTCAGCCCTGTACCTGCCCCTGCTTTCCTTTCATTCCTTCTGTCCCGCATCCCTCACATGAAGAGCACAGAGGAACTTGTGTTTCTAGGCAGGAATCATTTTTTTATGCATGCTGTGTTTTTACATGTATTTCCTTGGTTTACAGAACTGCTTTCTACTTGTCTTTATTACCACCCATCCCTTAAAACTAAGCTCACGCTGTTCTCCTTGCTTATTTTGGGGGTGTCTCCCAGTGCCTGCTCAGTGACTCCTCCAGACCGGGCCTGCGGTTAAACGTGAGGGTCTGGCCTGAGGATGTTGTTAATGCTGGGGTTTTCCAGGTCACCCCTGGGGTTCTAGGGATCTTGAGGGCCACACCCAGTGGTGCTTTGGTGTCTTCAGTCACGCATGTGGTTCTGGGACCAAACCCAGATGCACTGTCTAAAGATCTGGCCTCAAGCTGTTCTTTGGACAATGTTTTCCTGTTCTGATCCAGGTGAATGAAGTGTCCCTTAACCTGGTGCCTCCATCTGATACTTTTATTGCACTCACTGTCTTACTCCTTTCTCTCTCCCATGCCTGGTGCTTGCCAACTTTCCTCATTCTGTGCCAGACCCCCCAAAGAGGTTCCTTTTCCTTGGTGCAGGGGTAAGCGAATAGGTGGTAGGCTGTAGGTAGTTTCTAGTCATCCGGAAATGTTCCTGGATACTTCAGGTGCAAGGATCAGCTTCTTGGACAACTGACTCCATCAATTGGGAAATTTCTGTTTCCGTCTGCAAGCTCAGTGGGCTCGGCAGCAGGTTTTAGACTTATCCTCCAAGGCCTGACGATGCCATGCGGCATAAGGTGCTCAGTAAATGTGTGTCTCCTGAAGTTTTGACAAGGCAGCAAGAGTCATTTAATTTGAAGGTTAAAAGACTTTGAAGGCAGGGATATGTTTATAAAGATTCAGCATATGAGCGCTGAACTGTCAAGATTGCTTTCTTTGAAATTTCATGTTAAAGATAAGCAGAAAAAAAATTGGGGCAGGATTTTGATTGGAAGAGGAGGTGGTTTCATTTGGTTCCAAAGTGTGCATATATGTGTGTATGTGTTTTTTTTAAACCTCTCCCAAGGCTAATTTCCTCCCACTCAGCCTTCTCCTACAAGGAATTTCATTGTAGATAGAAGAGTGGTAATAAATTCACATTCGGCATGTTCTTCTTGATAATATTGCATATGATATTTCTCTTTGGTCTTCAAGGACTATGATAGACCTGTAGAACAATCAAGGAAAACCACAGAAACTCTAAACTTCAGCAGTGTGATTTTGTTTAATATAGAGATAATTCTTTCTGTCTGAGAAGATTTTGTAGACAAAGGAAAGAACAAGTAACATGAAAAGGTTTTGCTTTTTTTTCCCTTTTCCTGTACAACAGCTTAATAACTTTCAGAAGATAGAGTGGTTATAAAATAACCAATGCCCAAAAAGTTGTTTTTTAAGAAAAGCACATTTTCATCCTTAACCACATGATGTTTGGATCAACTGGTACCATCCTGGTGCGCCTGGAATGGCCAGCGCTATCCTGCCAAGCACGGGCCACAGTTCCAAGGGGCTCACAGCCAGCCAAGCGATTGCTTTTTGTTTGTTACGTGTTGTTTGTTTGTTTACCTTTTCTTGATATTAGGGAAAAAAATGAGGCAGTTGACCAGCATGTGGTGTGGGCTGGCCTGCTGCAGTCTGGGAATGCGGCTGTCTTCCTGCTGGCCGCTTTAGAACTGTGTGTGATTTGTTTTCCTAAATCTGTTTCCATCTTATGGGATTTCAAGTTAGTATGCATATCTAGAGCCCAAAAGCACAGGATAATGATCCCGCCCTTTGGTTTTGGAAAACTGGGAAGGTTAAATATTGTTAACCCTTCATCGACTGAAGGCAACTTTTCCTGTCTGCTAAAAAGAACTGCAGAGAATAGGATTCTAATATGTGTGTGCCTGTATGTGTGCATGGCACACACACATACACACACATATTAGAATCCTATTCTCTGCAGTGTGTTTGTGGACATGGCTTGTTGGAATCATAAATTATGATATTCTTTTTTAGACATGGCACTAATGACATCAGTGAATTCTAGAATGCTAATTGTGTGACTGCATGAAAACTTAAAAAAAATCGGGGCGGAGTGATAGCACAGTGGGTAGGGCGTTTGCCTTGCACGCGGTCGACCCGGGTTCGATCCCTGGCATTCCATATGGTCCTCTAGCACCACCAGGAGTAATTCTTGAGCAAAGAGCCAGGAGTAACCCTTGAGCATCGCTGGGTGTGACCAAAAAAGCAAACAAAAACCACGTTAAGCAATTAATTGTTTAATGAGTGTACCACGACAAACACCGCTTTACTGTGTATGCCACAACATGAGGATGGTTGGCAAGCACTAGACAGGGAAGAGAGAAAGATTCAAGATGGAGAGTGCAGAGGATGGGCCAAGTATTCAGGCAGAGGCTCTCACACATCAAGCGACATTTAAACTAGATGGGGCAGAGCAGGAAATTTTTATTCAAAGAACAGTGATCAGGGCTTACTCTTGCTGTGTGCTCAGGGATGACTCCTGACAGGGCTCAGCGGATCATGTGTGGTGCTGGGGTTAAACCCAGGTCAGGGCATATAAGTCAAATGCCGTATTGGCTGTGTTGTCTCTCTGGCCCTGAGCTACGTTTTAAAAGATAGGTCATAATGAAGAAAAGTAGCTCAGGTGGTTGTTAACCTGAGGTGAGTCATTTATAGTGATCTGGGAAGCCTTGGTGTGGGATGCATTTGTATAAATTATTTGTTCCCCCATTCATCATGGAGTCCTGAAAATAAAGATACTCTTTGTTTTTGAGATGTACTTTTGGAAGAAAGCACTTAGGCACCTTTCTAAAAACACAAAAATCTATTCTAATTAGTTTGTTAGTAAGAGTACAGGCGTGGGTCGTTCCCCACCCACCCCCCCAGCGACCAGCACAGCAGGGAGGGTGTTTGCCTTGCATGTGGCCCACCGGGTTTGATCCCCAGCATTTCAGATAAGTCCCCAAGCACCGCCAGGATTAATTCCTGAGTGCAGAGCTAGGAGTAACCCCCTGAGCACCGCGGGGTGTGACCCAAAAAAGAAAAAAAATGTACAGGGGCTGCTTTTTGAGGGGCTTCTCCCGCATTGTTTTAGCTTATGATGATCCAAGAGGTCAAGTCATCATAATGAAGCCAAGGTTTTTTAAGGGACCATGCATATTTTAATTGATGTGTGGGTTGATTTTTGATTGAGTAACTCATGCCATGATTGTTAAATTCGGTGAAAAGCTGGCAATGACCAGAGAACAAACTGTTAGGAATTGATCCAGTTTTAAGTTTGCGTGTGTATGTAAGTGGAGTATTTTAGGTTCATTCATCTCTTACCAAGTTGGTTGTTAAGTAGCCCTCTTGCTTTCATATTTACAGCAGCCTCAGAATCTTGCTTTGCTGCCACTCTCATAAAAACTGACTCTGGTTTGTAAAGGTAGAGCTCCAGGCTTGGAATTAACCAGGAAAAGCCTCATTTATGTCTCCTGGAAAAGGATAGTGGGCCTGCACTGTGTACTCACTGCCAGAGTTTTTATAGTAATACTTTGTGTCTAGGATCTGGCTCTTACCATTAAATGTGCTTTTTATAGAGTACCAAGTTATAAATGTAGTGCAGCTACGGCATATTAATCTTACTGCAGAGATTTAATGAGGCAGTTGTTTTGCGATGGACACTATTGGGAGCGGAGAGCGACAGAGTTTTACTTTACTACTGAGCTGCAGAAATATTCCTTGCCTGGTAATAATTATAACCACATGATCTCTTAGTTTTTCTTTCTTTTGCCAGTGCTTTTCCATGCAAAAGTGGCTTGGAAGGAGGTCCATTTGTAGGCAGTGAAATGGATTGGAATTGGGCTGTTTTCTCAGTGGTTTGACATTTTAGCTTTGATCAGGCATGGAATCCTTGTTGCACAGAGAGAAATATGTAAGATGAGTTTCAAGAATACAGATAGTCTTTGCCAGTCCACTGAGATGGCTTTTAGATATTCATTACTTTTACTTGACTTTTATATAGGTTATAAAAAGTAAATGTGGTGAAACCTCATTTTTACATGGACAGAATAGAATTTCTGCTGGTTGGCCTTAATCTGATCCCACACTTGAAATTAATTGAAGTCCATGGGTTTATTGCCTCCAGCACTTTTAAGCCAGGGCAATTTTTCATTTTCCCTAAAGTTGTAATTTTATTAAACCATGTTCTAGCAATAACAACTTGTCTGACGAGGAGGATGAGAAGGGAAGACCCACCTGCCAGAGAACATAATAAGAGGAAAATCAGGCTTCTTTAAAATTTCCATTATAAGTAATACTAACAAAATTGGAAACAGAAAGCTGCCATTTATTTTTTATAAAAATGCAGGTTTCCCCTGCTTTTCTAAAGTAGAATGCTCCTATGTGATCTTGTGTAAGCCAAATGGTGTAGAGTGAATAACAATTGTCACTAATTTATTTGGAAAAATTCTTGAGCCTTCTCAGACCTCCAGAATAATCTACCCAATCATGTCAAATAAAATATCAGTCCAAAAGTGGCGCTACCGAGTAGCAAAAGCAGGAGTAAAGTGACAAATGCCAGCCTGTGTAGAGTAGTTCCTGGGAAGAGTCGGACATACCTCTCTGCGCTGAGGCCGCTCAAAAACAACTGCAGCAAGACAAATACTGAACACTAGTTTGCCTTTTGATGTGAAAGAGAAATCCCTTTTGGAATTCTTTCAGTTGGTGGTGGAGATCTAGGACTAATGTGGGTCTTTTGTTAAAGCAAATAGTGTAGGGGGAACTTTTGAAAAGTGGGGATACTTGTAATTGTGTCATTTGTTCCCAAATAGAGCTTTTTATCTAGGTCAGAAGGCTGTAAACCCAGCACTTGTATAGCGTCCTCTTGAAGAAAAGGGTTGGAAATTGGTTGTGCAGGTGCGATAATTTGCAGTGGAGGCATCATTGTTGGGCGGCGTCCATTTGGGCAGAGGACAGAGAAGAATCTCACAGTGATGAGAGGGTTTGGAGTCCCTGTGCTGGAGGGTGTTAGGTTGATGTTTAAAATTGTGTCCATTGGTGAGTTTATAGCCTAGTAGAGTTGGGGAGAACAGTCATCTTTTTTTTTTTTTTTTGCAGTGGTGTTGGGGGCAGGGCTGGACTTATAGGCATGGACCTTATATTTATAACACCTTAGGTTGAAGTCAGAGGTTTGGATGGCTAGCCGAATAATACAATTATTTTTTATGATTGGCTCTCAAAGGATTTTGTAAAAACTATATAACTAAGGCCATGTGCAATTACTGAAGTGTAGCCACCTGTGGGAAAGTAATGGTTGACAATTGAAGCTTTCTAGAAGTTTCCTACATCTATCTAAATTAAGAACAATATCCCTGAACACAAATGAAGCCGTTTTTGAAGGGATGGCAAATAATCCTTCATGAGAGTGGATACTGAAAAAAATTTCCATACAAAGAGAGAGACAGACATTCCAGCACTCATTACGCCAAGGCATCATAGGCTATAATCACACCCCACCCCCAGAGGGTCCCTCTTAAGTGGTGACCTAAAAACAGAGTCGCCAGTTGGCTGGAACATGCATCCTAAAGTTGCAGCAGAGTGAATAAGCTTGACTGACTTCAGTCCCTGAAGAATTCTATCTGTAAATGCAGAAGGGGATGCAAAAAATATTTTTATTAGTCTTAAAATGGCCCTCCTCTTAATGACTAGCTGCGGTGTCAGAAGCATGGGCTGGAGGTCTTTGGCTTCTTAGAGCTCAAATCACCGCGCATGCATTCTTGCTTGTTTGATATTTTTGGTATTGAACTCATGTAAAGTCTCCACATTCTTGAATAATAAGGAAGGTTAGGGTTTTTTTCTTCATTTTTTCTCAGCTTGTTTCTTAAAGCATTCAGATGATCTCCTTATTTAAAAACAAACAGGCCTGCAAACTTGATGCAGAACATTTAAATAATCGTGTTAAAATTCAGGCATAGCACCCATATTTCCCTGAGTGCTGTCGGTTTTATGAGAAACTGGAAATTCAGGCTAAACAACTGGGAGTGTTTAGTGTGTGCAGGCTGCCTTTTTGACAGGCGTTTAGTGGTGTGGGGGCCAGTTTGCAATGATTTGGATATTTATTTTCCTGAATTACACCTCTCATTTGGCATCTTTGTATTGCTTGGTTTTAGTTTGTTGAAAATCTTTGGACTATTACTCATTTGTTGTGTCTCTAGTTCTAATGGAAACAATTGAAACTAGCAAAGTGAAAGATGGTGGATCATATAATGTCGATTTTGGAAATGCAGGCATGTCAGTGATTTTAAAATAATTTTTTATATAATTTTTTTCTCCCCTCTACTCCCTTCTCATCATCGCTAAATAATATTTACTAAGCACTCACCTAGACATGGTACTGTTCTGGGCAAGGTACAAGACAAATGAAACAGATCCTGTGATTATCCCCTGTAAGGGGCGAACCATCTAAACCCTAGTATTTTGAAATGGGTACAGTATAGAGTGTTGAGATAATAATTTTCCAGATGGCAAATCAACCCAAATTACCAGTTGACTTACACACTACATTCTTCTTTTGAAACCAACCAAAGAAAAACTACTTGCTGTTTGGGTTGGAAATTCTGCTGCTTGCTTGCTTGCTTGCTTGCTTGCTTGCTTGCTTGCTTTCTTACCAAAGAGGCATGTATGCTGAAATATTAATTGATTTTGGCATATGTGAATTGCTTGAAGGGTGGCGATATGGTTAAGCTATTACAGATGTGAAGAGAAACTTTGAAATAATTGCCAGAAAAAGGCCTATAGTGACTTGTGTAACAGGGTTCCTGGAAGTGAGTCCATACACGTAGCAGAAAGCACTTTGAGAGCGAAGGGTAGTGGTGAGGTGGCCTTTTTATTGACTTTCCTAGGAAATCTTGGCAGATTTTGACCCTATGAATTCTTGATTATGACACTGCAAATATTTATCTTGCCATATGAAAATATTTGACTCCATATAATGAATTACATATTAAATATCTTAATACAACTCTTTTGTAGAGTTTTGTGAGAATTCTATTTTTGAGGCATGACTTAATCAAATGTTGGAGGACTTTTTTTGTCTTTTTGGGTCATACATGGTGACACTCGGGTTACTCCTGACTCTACACTCAGGAATTAGTACTGTTGGTGTGCTTGGGACCATATGGGATACTAGGGAGATATATATATGCTGGTGATTTTTTTAAACATAAAACCCCGCTTGGGGGCGTAAATATATATATATATATATATATATATATATATATATATATATATATATATATATATATATAGATTGTTTGCTGGTGATTTTAGAAATCAAACCAATATTCTAGAATTGTGTTTGGAAGAATATTCTGCTCTCTGTGGTGGAGTTATTTTGCTGTTGCCAACAGATAATGGGGTCACTTTATTTGGGTCAGTTTATAAGTAAAGGTCGATTTCATGTCTATGGTCATTAGTTTGGCTTATTTTATTTAGACTTTTGACTAATTCTGGTAATTTCTGTGAATGAGTATATTTAGCAGAAAAGGAATTCATGCTTTAAGCACATTTTGGGTGTTGGTATTGGAGACTGTTTAAAAATGATTTATCTATTTTAAGCAAACATTCTTCTTTTTTTTGTTTTTTGCTTTTATTTTGGGTCACACCCGGCAATACTCAGGGTTACTCCTGGCTCTGCACTCAGGAATTAATCCTGGCGGTGCTCAGGGGGACCATATGGGATGCTGGGGGATCGAACTTGGGCCGGCAAAGGCAATGCCCTATCCGCTGGGCTATTGCTCCGGCCCCTGAGCAAATATTCTTAAGGGGCAACAGAAAGTAGCAAAGTTAGCCTATGGGTGGACACATTATTTGAGAGAAGTGATGGGAGGATGGCATCACAGTGGAAGAAAAGGGAAAAACGTCAGTAGCCATGAACTATTTAGGGAAGTCTCACTTTTGCTCTGTAAATAAAATCTGCAATGAAAGAGAAAAAAAATCAAGTAAAATTTACAACGAAGTCTTTGTGTTTGCAGCTTCAAGGAAAAGTGATGTTTCTGTTTTTTGGAGAGCAGGAAGATTATACATTACTTTAAGCCACACACTTACAGTCTTGATTTCCTTTCAGACCCCAACTGTAAAC
This sequence comes from Cryptotis parvus, assembly GCA_021461705.1. Classification (NCBI taxonomy): domain Eukaryota; kingdom Metazoa; phylum Chordata; class Mammalia; order Eulipotyphla; family Soricidae; genus Cryptotis; species Cryptotis parvus. The sequence goes on from JAJIBD010008082.1 coordinate 68,635, forward strand.
TTGAAGACAAGACTGAAGATGGAGAGGCAATAGACTGTAAGAAGAGGCCGGAAGACGGAGAGGAGTTGGAAGGCGAGCTGTGCACAGCTGTGACAGCTGCCTCCAGGTGTTTGAGTCACTGAGCGATATCACAGAACACAAGATTAATCAATGTCAGCTGACAGGTAAACAATACTTATCACTTCTTGTCTTTTCATACTGGTCTATTTCTGATTTTTTGGCTGCCCCCTCCCTGCCCCTCCTTTTTGTCTTCTAATTATGTTATTCCTGAACTTGGCTACCCAGGTAAATCTAGAAGTGTTTTGGAAAGAATTAGAAATGTTAATTTGGGGCACACACTGTATCACGGTTCTTAGATTTTAAATTGTACCTAGATTTTTAATACATAACGGTGAATTTTCCCTTTCCTCTCCTCTTTTGCCCCTCAACTTCCCTCCTCTCCCCTCTTTTTCTAATGATACCAGATTGGTTCAGAGCCTGTAATTAGATGGCTAGACTAAAGTTGTATTATTAAAAAAATAGTTTTTCAACATTTTTTTCAAAATCATTATGCATTAACTTTATTATGAATATCACATCTTCAAGGAAATATTAGTGTTTTTTATTAAATATTTTATTATTCCATCGTGAGATATACAATTACAAGATGTTCATGTTTGAATTTTGGTTATACCGTGTTCCAGCACCCATCCCTCCATCCATGCCCATTTCCCGCCACCAGTGTCCCCACTTCCCCCCCCCTTCCCCTAGCCTGCTTTATGGCAGCTCTTTATCTCTCTCTCTCTCTCTCTCTCTCTCTCTCTCTCTCTCGCTAGCTCGCTTCGCTCTCCTCTCGCTTCCCTTTCTTACACATTGTGGATTGTAATACATACATTTCGAGGTTATCATGTGTTTGCTTTTGCCTATATTTAATGCTTAGTTCTCGGATGGGGAAATATTAGTGTTTAACTGACTGTTCACGTTCCTTTCTTGCTTCTGGTCTGGAAGCTCAGGCAGCGGTGAAACTGTGTTTTGACATGTTGTGTTCCCTGAATCTTGCACAGTGTGTGCTCGTGAGGAGGCACTCAGTAGGCATAGAAGCTGCTCTGCTTCAGTTGGTCAAAAAACAGGGTTCAAATGATATGGCGTAAAACAGTCAACATAATCGCTAAATAAAACTGTAACCCAGCTGAGCGAATTTTAAAAATATATATTTCCCACCCAAATTTTATTTTATGACAGCACCATGAATTATAGTCATTCATAGTAGATATTTTGATGTACAGTGTTCCATCAGTGATCCCACCACCGGTGGGAGCCCCCCCAAATATATATGTATGTGCATTTAATACAAAGATATATATATATATATTTTATCCAAATATATTTAATACATATATACATATATACACATATACATATATTTGTATTTATTTATCCTAAAAAGTGTACTATATGAGCTAGGGTAGAATATTTAATATCAGTATCTGAATCTACATGTAATTTTTTTAAATATATGGTAACAAAGATGTTCATGTTTGGGTTTCAGTCATACAGTGTTCCAGCACCCATCCCTCCACTAGTGCCCATTTCCCACCACCAATGTCCCCGATTCCCTCCCCCCTCCTGTACTCTGCCTCTATGACAGGTTCTTTATCTCTTTTCTCTCTTTCTCTCTCTCTTTCTTCCTTCTCTTACACATTGTGGATTGTAATACATGCATTTAGAGGTTTTCATGTGTATCTTTTTGCCTGTATTTAATGCTCAATTCTAGGTTAGTATTAGCACTTTTGACAATTATTAGCACACTGCTCCCTTCTCTGTCTTACTTAACCCTGACTCCCACATGTTTGTGGTAATTTCCAACTTTGACAAGACCTCCTGATCCATGTTTTGCCTGACCTTGGATATTGGTATCGTTATATGCATATTTATGTCATGCAAATAAATGCAGTCATTCTATATCCATCTTTTTTCCTTCTGGGTAATTTCACTCAATATGATCCTCTCCATGTCCATCCATTTATAGGCAAATTTCATAACTTCATTTTTCCTAACAGCTGCATAGTATTCCATTGTGTAGTTGTACCAAAGCTTCTTTATCCAGTCATCGATTCTCGGGCACTCTGGTTGTTTCCAGATTCTGGCTATTGTGAATAGTGCTGCTATGAAAATAAAAGTGCGGATGGTGTTTCCACTGTGTGTTTTTAGCTTCCCAGAGTATATTCCCAGGAGTAGTATGGCTGGGTCAAATGGGAGTTCAATTTCTAGTCTTTGCAGGAATGTCCATATTGTTTTCCAAAAAAGGCTGTACCAATCCACATTCCCACCAACAATGGAGGAGAGTCCCCCTTTCCCCACATCCACGCCAGCACTTGTTGTTCTTGCTCTTTTGGATATGCGCCAGTCTCTGTGGTGTGAGATGATATCTCATTGTTATTTTGATTTGCATCTCTCCGATGATTAGTGATGATGAGCATTTATTTCATATGTCCTTTGGCCATTCATATTTCTTCCAGTTGAAGTTTCTGTTCATTTCTTTCCCCATTTTTTGATGGGGCTGGCTGTTTTTCTTCTTGTAAAGTCTACCAGTGCCTGATATATCCTGGATATTAACCTCTTCCTGATATATCCTGGATATTAACCTCTTATCAGATGGGTATTGGGTGAATATTCTTTCCCATTCTGGGGACTGTCTTTTTATGATGGTCACTGTTTCTTTTGAGGTGCAGAAGCTTTTTAGTTTCATATACTCCCATACGCTTATCTTTGCTTCTAGTTGTTTTGTTAGTGGTTGGTTCATCTTTTGAAAATGCCTTTAGTTTCCATGTCATGGAAGGTTTCTTCCTATATTTTCTTCAACGTACTTATGGATTCAGGTCTGATATTGGGTTCTATAATCCATTTTGATCTGATTTTTGTGCATGGTGTATGGTGAAGGTCCAACCTCAATTTTTTTTACATGTAACTGCCCAGTTTTCCCAGCACCACATGTTGAAGAGGCTTTTCTCGCTCCATTCAGAACTCTTTGCTCCTTTATCAAAGAGTAAATGATCATATGTTTGAGGATGGGTGTCAGGATACTCAACTCTATTCCACAGGTCTGTTTTTATTCCAATAACATGCTGTTTTTATTACTACTGCCTTGTAGTACAATTTGAATTTGGGAAAGGCGATGCCTCCTATCTTCTTTTCCCCAAGGATTGCTTTAGCTATTCCTGAGGGTTTATTATTCCATATGAATTTCAGGAGTGTTTGGTCAATTTCTTTGAAGAATGTTATGGGTATCCTTATTGGGACCACATTGAATTTGTACAAAGCTCTAGGGAGATTTGCCATTTTGACAATATTAATTCTACCCATCCATGAGCAGGTAATGTGTTTCTATTTCCTCGTGTCCTCTTTTATTTCTTGGAGCAGTGTCTTATAGCTTTCTTTGTACAGGTTCTTTACGTACTTGGATAAGCTGATTCCTATGTATTTGATTTTCTGTGGCACAATTGTGAATGGACTCATCTTTCTTCTCTTTCATTATTTGTATATAGGAAAACCACTGACTTTTGGATATTGATTTTGTACCCTGCCGCTCTACTATAGATATCTGTTGTTTCTAGGAGTTTTTGGCCAAGAGTTTAGGGTTCTCTAGGTATACAATATCATGTCATCTGCGAATAATGATAGCTTCACTTCTTCCTGGATGCCCTTAATGTCTTTTTTCTTCTCTGATTGCTATAGCAATTACTTCCCACTACTATATTGAATAAAAGAGGTGAGAGTGTGCAACCTTGTCTTATCCCTGATCTTAAGGGAAGGCTTTCAATTTTTCCCCATTGAGAATGATACTCGCTGTGGGATTTTGGTAGATGGCCTTACTATATTGATGGCCTTACTATATATGGCCTTACAATATTCAATTCCTATTTTCTGGAGTGTTTTAATCATGAACAGGTACTGGATCTTGTCAAATGCATTCTCTGTGTCTATTGATATGATCACATGGTTTTTTATTTTTTGTCTTATTGATGTGATTTATTATGTTGATTGGTTTGCAAATGTTGAACCATCCTTGCATTCCAGGGATGAATCCTACATGGTCATGATGTATAATCATTTTGATGAGTTACATGTCATTTTTAATTTATACATTTTTTTCTTACATTGCTCCCATGTATATGTATGCATTTAGTTGTAGCTTTCTTTTTCTATACCTTGACTGGCTTGAAAAAGACTGCTGTAGTGTGGGTCT